>SKCR01020305.1:0-35142 GCA_019454045.1 Zanthoxylum bungeanum | reverse complement strand
CCTAAGCATCAAAAATTAATTCACACTCAAAGAAATCATAGCATTAGTTTACTTACCTATTTTCTTTCATCAATCGGTTTCCCCCTTTCCTTTCTTCTTTTCTGTTTTTCCCCTTTTCCGCTCATTGTTCTTTCTCTATTCTATTCTCTCTCGATTTCCCCCTCACTCTCTCGGCTTCGGCTTCTTCTTCTGCTCTCATTTCTCTTTTCTTTCTCCATTTCTCGATCTCGCTCTCTCTCCCATTCTTCTTCTTCTTCTGTTTTTGTTTTCGGCCTTGAATCTCTCTCGATTCTCCTCTCTCTCTCTTTGCCTCTCGGTTTCCCTCCTTACTCATCTTATTTTCTCGGCTTTTTATCCTCTCTATCCCTCGATCTCTCTTGCTCTCTCTCGATCATTCTATTTCTCGTTCTTTCTATATTTTGTGTTTGTGTACTTGTGTGTGTATTAAAAATATATGTGTGTGTGACACGTGTGGGTGTGTGTAGAAGTGTCTAGGTTTTATTTACACTTTATGATAATTTCAATTTAATCCCTTAAGTTGGTTTTAATGAAAACCTATAATTAATTCCATGAGAAGTTCCCTTTTATCAACAAAAATAGACCCCGTGTTCGGTCGAGGTCTCTCAAGCGGAGAAATAAATTTACGCAAAAAAAATCTTAAATAACCCGGGATGTTACATTCACCCCTCCTTATATAGGATTCGTCCTCGAATCCTGACCTGGGCATACTGAAATCAATCAACAAGCAAAGACTGGAAACCAAACATCAAACAAAGATCGAAAACCAAATAACAAGCAAGGACCGATATGGTCTAAACAAAACATATACTTACAGAGATAGTCGAATAGCCAGCAGCTGCAGTCACCGACACTCTATAAACCTTTGCTCTGATACCATCTTTGTAATATCCCGCCTAAGCCAGGATGCTACCGGCATGAAACAGGCTAATCCCGACTCCATAAGCCTCTAACTCTGACGAAATTTCGGCATGACCTCTGCTAAAAGTCATGCAACCTGGATCAAAGTCCAGCACCTCAACAACCTATAGGGCCCAAACACAATATATCACAAACATAAAAAAACTCAAGACAAAATATAATTGAGCTCCATGCCCGGAAATACGTATAAACAAAACTTTTACAATTAAAAACTTATATAATTCAATTCCTTTACAACTAGACTCATAAACAACTTGACTCTCTTCCACCCAAGACCCGTTGACTGGCTGACTGCAACACTGCTATCCGGCTCCTCAAGCTCTGGTGTCTGTGGTTGACTGATTAGGTCACCAACCTGTAAAACTCAAACACTGTTGTGGTGTGAGTCATAAGACTCAGTAAGTAACTATACTCATTCCTTGAGCATAAACACATGCAAAGTCTGAATTCTGTATTTACTTGGGTTGTCTATGTGACCATGCAAATATATATATTAAGTCTGAATTAATTATCTAGCTATTGACCATTTAGCAAACACAATCTTTATTACTGATCTTTATTATCTGTTCACATACATACTTTAAATCATGATTCTTGTTTACACTTTCAAACATTCATAACATACATCAAGATTCTAGATTACCAATTTTCATATCAAAACCCATCATGCTTCCATTACGCTACTCTAATTCTCTTTATCTTTTGTACACTCAAAGCTAATCTAGATGAGGTATTTATAATAATTATCTTTCATTTATTTTCTTGAAATATCATCAAATCGGTTGTTATAAAACATTCTTTCTATTCAAACATTCAATACACTAGCAACACTCATGTATCCATATATATATGTAATCATACTATCATGTACTACCATTCACGAGGGATTCTCCTATACAAACATACAATTCATACCAATATCAATCATTTATGCATATAAATGTAATAATGCTATCATGCATTAATATCAGCAATATATAACTCAAATGATTCCTAAAATGTATGATTTATATGCATGATTTGTAAACTAAGTTCTACCTTACATGTTATGCTTTTATAAAATACGTTTTGAAAATCTTTTCTGAAAAACTGTTTCTGAAAAACTGTTTCTGAAACTCTTTATAAAACCTGTCTTTATGAAATACTGTTTTCTAAAAACTATTTCTAAAAACTGTTCATCAGAAAACTGTTTCTGAAAACTGAAGTCTCTATCTGAAATCTGTATCTCTGAAAACTGAAATCTGTATCTGAAGACTAAAAACTTTCTTTGAGTTATGTGTCTCTGTCTGAAAAACTGGACGTATGGGGGCGTTACGTATCGCCGTCCCCACATACGCCTATTTGGAGGCAGAAGTGCAAATCCATGACTTTGGGGCGTTACGTATCGCCGTCCCCCTAAGCATGCCACTATTGTCTCATATCTGGTGGTCTTGGGGAGTTACGTATCGCCGTCCCCCAAGCCACAATCTGAAGCTGGGGGTGCGGATCTATGCTACCACCCAAACTCAAAAACCAGGATTTTGGGGATCTGTCAACCCTAGTCATGCTCGAGGATCTGAGAGCGTCCCCTCAGTCCTCCACATGTGCACATGTCTCTGAATCCGTCAATTCCATAGTATCCGTCAATTCTAAACTGTATCAAGTTGCATACTAGGGTGAGTTTTTCCCTCATGCCCCGAAAATCACATAAAATCATATTGAAATCTCAAGACTGTAAAAACATTTTCTGAAATACATTTCTTTTCAAAAGCATTTGAAACTTTTCTTTAAAACCTTTTTGAGTTTCAAAAACATTCTTAGCTTTAACTCAACTTCTGAAAACCATAACATATAAATATGCATATGCATCTCTTATACTATCAAACATGTACTTACCTTCATTCATGCATATCCATGGTACACTGAAATTATTCATATACATGCACCCCTCTAAGCATACACAAAACTTATCTTTATATTCTATATAATTATTTATCATGCTTACTCTCATTACATCAATCCACACTGGCACACTGAATTCATTCTCAAAATCAATACAGATCCATTCATTCATGCACTTACATATTCAACTTTCCCACATAAAATCAATACTTGAAGAAATCAATCTACCAAGTACACAGTCCTTGCAACACTACCATAATCATGTATGCATAACCACAAATGTCATATTTATATTATTAAAATCCTATAAAAGTAGTTTCTTTATCAACCATAATTTCGGCCACAATAGTACTCATTTCAGAACTTTAATGACCTTATCAAATTAAAGCTTAATTCATGTTATATTCACATTATACTAATCGAATATCACAATTATCTCATAAATCCTTCACATTATTTATAAAGATCAATATTCAAAACAATAATATTAAACCATTATCATGACTAACATTCTCTAGTTATATTTCCATATTAATATTTATTCCATAATCCTCACATTACTACAACACATTACCTTAAATATTATTTTCCATTCCAAACAATTATTCAACCCCCAAATACACATGCACATCTTATCACCATTTTAATCCAACATTTATCTCATATTTACTCACAAGTTTACAAAACACAAAGAGGCCATTCTATTTCCAAGAGCTTTTCAACAAAATAAGGCATAAGCATTCTTAAGCATTCATCTAACATTATTAAACAATTTAAAGGCCCCCAACAGCCCTCTTTTACTCGACCATACCCCATTTTGCAATTTCCTACTTTTCAACTAATTAGTTTGTTCAATCATATTTTCGCATTACCAATGGCATTTCTAATCATCCTATAGTGTCCAATTCCAAAATCAAAAAGAAGAAAAAGGAATACATATCTATTTTAATTTCCATTCAACACTAATGTTTTTCCATAATCGAAAATCCATAACCAACCTAACACCCTATTTTACTCCATCATTCACACTAATAGTTCTTTTGAACTCATCTTCCTACTTCATCACTTCTCCCTACTTCAACCTACGCCACTGCCACCATACCCCCACCATTATCACAGTCCAAATTTCAGATTTTATTACCCAAAATACATTAAAAAAATCTTCATTATTACTTATTAAAATTCAATTCAACCAATTAATAAACCCCTAACCTAACACAAAAGAATTCCAATTCCTAGGGTAACTACCAAATCCAAAATTCAACCCATACCCAAACATCAAAAATTAATTCACAGTCAAAGAAATCATAGCATTAGTTTACTTACCTATTTTCTTTCATCAATCGGTTTCCCCCTTTCCTTTATTCTCTTCTGTTTTTCCAATTTTCTGCTCATTGTTCTTTCTTTGTTCTGTTCTCTCTCGATTTCCCCCTCACTCTCTCGGCTTCGACTTCTTCTTCTGCTCTCATTTCTCTTTTCTTTCTCCCTTTCTCGGTCTCGCTCTCTCTCCCCTCTTCTTCTTCTGTTTTTGTTTTCGGCCTTGACTCTCTCTTGATTCTCTCTCTCTCTTTGCCTCTCGGTTTCCCTCCATTCTCATCTTATTTTCTCGGCTTTTTATCCTCTCTATCCCTCGATCTCTCTTGCTCTCTCTCGATCATTCTATTTCTCGTTCTTTCTATTTCTTTTTGTGTTTGTGTACTGTGTGTGTATTAAAAATATATGTGTGTGTGACACGTGTGGGTGTGTAGAAGTGTCTAGGTTTTATTTACACTTTATGATAATTTTAATTTAATCCCTTAAGTTGGTTTTAATGAAAACTTATAATTAATTCCATGAGAAGTTCCCTTTTATCAATAAAAATAGACCCCGCGTTCGGTCGAGGTCTCTCAAGTGGAAAAATAAATTTACGCAATAATGCTAAAATAACCCGGGATGTTACATTGATAATAGTGGTGCAGTGAAAAAAATTCAAAGGAACCAAGAAGCCACAAAAAAGGAAAGCATATAGAGAGGAAAAATCATCTCATCGGGGAGATAGTGCAGAGATGAGACGTTTCTGTCACAAAGATTGTATCCACAGAGAACCTGGCTGATCCGTTTACAAAGACCTTGTCGGCTAAAGTTTTTGAAGGTCACGTAGATGGTCTAGGATTTCGTGACACTATTTACTCTAGTGCAAGTGGAGATTGTTGAGATATATGCCTTAGAACTTCATGTAATGTAAACAATATTATATTTTATGAAATTAAATTATGCATTATTCATTTATCAAAGTGTTTGTTTTAATATCGCATATTGTGAATTGTCTTGAATACCTTAGATTACTCATGTGTCTTCAGACTTAGTGTATGAGTGTCATACACAATATGATTTAAGTCTAAAGTTAGTAATCCTAAATAGTCCATAGAGAGCAAACAAAAGGGGTACTTTGTTTGTGGTTTATCTATAGTTGCGGTCCATTCTATAACTGTTATAGCGACCTTGATCGTCCATGTGGAGACATGAGAATGGAGGCACCTTGTATGATGTGATCATATAAGATTGGACACATATATAAATGAGTTTCTTATAATATCTATTAAATAAAGAAATTTATTTCAATCTATCAAATTGTCATATATGGATTGATCTTAATCCTTGAGTGTACTACAAACTCCTGCATGGCAGGCTATGTCCTTTGATTTACAAAGGTGAGGTTGGTGTAGCAATCCCGACCAATAGCTACGTACTTTGGGGGACATGGTTTGGTGTGTAGCTGGGGACGTTTTACATAGATATGAAGTTCATTCCTTCTTACGAGAAGTAGAGGAGTATCTTTCTTAAGAGTTGATAAATACTTGAACGGTTAGAGCGCTCAAGTCTTTCTATTACAAATAGAAATATTAGCATTCACAATGGTTATGAATAAATCGTTCATTAGAGAATCAATGGTACTTAAGGTAAAAATACTTAGAGGGGTATAACAGATATTATGATCCGACTCTAATTACGAGATACTCGTGAAGGGTTAATCCGTATGTAATGACTATATTGATGGACATCATCGTGATTCGGCTTAATATATCTATCTGCGGCAACGAGAGTATAGCTTCGGGTTCTTAGTGGAATAACCCGGAGTTAATAATTCATAATATTTAATTAAGAGTTTAATTAATATTCCAAGATTATTGGAGCTCGGAACCGTAGGTCCATTTGGTCCCCGTGCTAGCTCGATATATTGTAGCAGATTAAATAAAATTGGATAGTCCAATTATATACTCACATATGAATAATATATTGTAACATCCCGCCTAAGCCAGGATGCTACCGGCAGGAGACAGGCTAAACCTATCTCCATAAGCCTCTGATTCTAGAAAAATTTCGGCATGATGTATTCGTAACATCATGCAACCTGGCCTATAGCCAGCATCCATATACAACATAAACATAAAATCTCGGCCTCAGGCCAGCATCTCATCATCAATGCAATCTAAGGGCCCATCTAATATGTAATGCAGACATATAAACACAATACAATCAGGGCTCCATGCCCGAAAATGCGTATATGCAAAAACTTTTCTAAAATAAACTCGTGCTCAGCACGTTACAACTTATACAAACTAAAACATAAGCTACTAGACTCTTATTTCCCCCAAGACCTGGTGACTGGCTGACTGCAACGCTGCTATCCGGCTCCTCAAGCTTTGGTGTCTGTGGTCGACCGATCAGGTCACCAACCTGCAAAACTCAAACGCTGTTGTGGTGTGAGTCATAAGACTCAGTAAGTAACTATGCTCATTCCTTGAGCGCCAAACACATGCAAAGTCTGAATTCTATTTTTTGTATTACCCTAGGCTTTCTATGTATCCATGCAATATTTACAAAGGTTGTGTCACTATATAATTTTTATCCCTTTACAAACATATTACTTGCTACTGATCCTTTTGTCTGATCATACGCGTAGATACCTTAAATTTTGTTTACTGTTTACTTCTTAAACATTTTTAACATAACATCAAGTTTCTCTATTCCTATTTACTGTATCAAGTATCATTTACTGTGTCAATTCCCACTGTAATAGTTACTCTGATATTTTTCCACTTTTCTATATACTTGTTTCTAATCTAGTTCTGACTTTTATTATAACTATCTTTCTTTGATATCATTGAAATATCATCAAATCGGTTTATTAAAATATTCTTTCTATTAAAAATCCAACAGATTAAAATCAGCCATATAAACATGTATATAAAACCATATGATCATACGCCAATATCTTAACAATTGTTCCTTCCATGTGACACATAGGCTTTAATCACAAATATATATATGTAATCATGCTATCATGCTTCAATGTTAACTGTATGCATCTCAGATGAATTTCTAACCTATATAATTCATATGCACGTCATGTATACTATATAAAACTGTAACATGCTATGCTTTTTAGAAAATACTCTTTGAAAACTCTTTCTGAAAAACTATTATCTGAAAGTTTCTTTCTGAAAATCCTTTGCTGAAAACCTTACTTTTACTTTCTCTTTCTGGAAAAGCTCTTTCTGAAAACTGTAAACTGTATTTGGGATATCTGCTGAAAACTGGCGCATAGGGGCGTTACGTATCGCCGTCCCCCCATACGCCGTAGAGCTAGATATGCAAATCTATGACATTGGGGCGTTACGTATCGCCGTCCCCAAAGCATGCCATACCTGCCCTGAACTAGCGGTCTTGGGGCGTTACGTATTGCCGTCCCCCAAGCCACAACTAGAACTGGGGTTGCAAATCTATGCTACCGCCCAAGCTCTGAACTGGAGATCAGGTACACGATCCTATGCCGCCATCCTGTCTCATAAACTAGGATCTAGGGGCGTTACGTATCGCCGTCCCCCTAGTCCTCTACATGTGCACATGTCTCTATCCGTCAATTCCAACTGTATCTCTGTAATAGTTACATACTGGGGTGAGTTTTTACCTCATGCCCCGAAAAACATAAAAACCATGCTTAAATCTCAAAACTGTAAGAAAACATTTTCATAAATATATTTCTTTTAAAAAACTTCTGAAACTTTTCTTTTGAAATACATTGGATTTCAAAACTATTCTTAACTTCAATTCATAAGAATCATAATGCACAATCATGCATATACTTCTCTCCACATTACCCTCATTATGCTTATATACTTGTCTTTAAGTTATCATGCAACTACATGCACATGTCCATGCATATCTGGAAATTAATGACATAGTCATTCTATTCTTTCATGCTTTTATGTTTAACTATTTTATGTTTTATATGTTTATGCTATCACCAATACACCTTGCATACATCATACATGCTTATTAAGAATTTGACACGATTTTATAATTACATACAATTTAATATGCTTTATACACACATATTACCATATCTTCTAAAATAACAATTATAGCAGAATAAGAAGAAAGTTCAGTAGCATTACAGCCCTGCTGATGGTTTTAATTGCTGAAATTTAAATGGTCGAAAATACTTAAATCATCAAGACTACCTTCAAACTGAATTAAATTTTCAAACCTGCAACTTTACAATTTGTTCATTAGTCATGACTCATGACCCACGTTAAGCTTTACCATTATGCTTCTAGTTTTACAAATGTACCTTTCCCTTTCGTGTTATGATGAACCATTATCCTAAATGGAAAAGAATTACTCACAGTACTATTCACAACACAACAACCCAAGCCACCACCTGGACACCCAGCAGGGCTTTTGATGCCTACTAACTCAAGTTACCTTGTTAAGAGATGTTTAGCAGGGCATAAAACCAATATAACCTTCCAAGGAACAAACTTTTTAGCCACTGTCTAAATCATAATCAGATTTCAAAACTTCAAACCCAAATCCAATTCTAATTTAAGTACAACATTAACATCTTACTAATATATAGTCCTTAAACATAACTACCCAACGAATACCAGTAACCTTTTCCTATATTTAAACCAGATACAAAAGAACATGTGGAATGCATTTAAAATTCAGGCACATTCATTTCAACCTCCCAATCTCATATAATCATCCTCAACCTCAATACATACAGGCTACTAGAATTATATTTATAAACACTATTCATGCTCATCAATACGGGAATGATAGCCCAAAACCCTTTATGAAGAAACGATCAATTGTTTCTGCACAGACCCACACATTAGGTCAAAACTGTAAAGCATAAGGCACGAACAAAAACGTGCAGTCGAATTTGAAAAACATAAAGCACTAACTACGCTATTCCAATTATTTTCTATAAGTTTTAAGGTTAATATTAGTTTTGAATTCCAATAACAAACACTTCCTCATCCTCCCTAATTTAAATTCAGATTCGTTGTTACAAATCAAATTAAACCAATAATCGTCCAAGCCCAAGAATATTATTACATAGTGTACTTACTTGGATTTCCTCATGCATATATAAACACTGAATCTGTTGAACTAAATTAAACTCCCTGGTTTTTGGTTGTCTCCTTCTTCTTCTTCTTCTTTCTCTTCGGTTTGCTCTCCCTCTTTCTGTTCTTCTAGGCTTCGGCTTCATCGTTCTCTCTGTTTTCTTTCTCCCTTCTTTTATTTTCTCAGCCTCGCCCTCTCTTCTCTCGGCTTCATCTTCTTCTTTCTATTTTCGTATTTGTTTCTTCTCTCCCTGTGTTCGTGTAAACTGTGTGTGGGTGTTTTGATACTATGCGCGTGTGTGTGTTACTGTGACCGTGTGTGTGTATATCTGTCACGTGTGTGAGTTTATATTATATTATATGTGTACGGGCCAAATTTGGGCCAGGGGTAAAATCGACTCTTACCACCAAAGCCGGCCGCAAGACCGGGAGCCCAGAAGAAGATCCATGGGCCGCCTCACGAGCCCAAATTCATTAAAGGCAGACAAACGGACACCAGTTACAAAGATCAGGAAATGGATCCGAATTCATGACCGTCATCATGGAATCAACGGTTATGAGATCTAAAGGACCTGAAATTATTAGAGGACGAAGGAAATCTCCAACGGGCAGAGGAGGAATCCTATAAAAGAGCAAGGCAAAGAATAGACTGGGGATCCAGACACAACTCCTATCATCAGATAATATCCAATAGTCCGCCCTCACGGCAATTGATCAGTGGTTTAGGTATCCTAACACCTGAATCCTTTCTACTTAGATTCTCTCATTCTTTGGCTAACTTGAGCGTCGGAGAGTCTACGGTTTCCATCACACCGGTGGGCAGTAAATCTCTTTTGCTCTATTCTTATTTTGCAGGTTCGCTTGTGCCCCCCTACACATTCTCAATTGTGGACCTCGACCGAAATCAGGATCTACAATATGTGTGTAGAGTCTTCTAGGCGTTTCTATTTTTTTTTGTTACTAGTTTGGAAATTTTCAAATTAATCCCTTAAGTTTTGTCTAATTTAAATTTACAATTAATTTCATAGAAAGTCCCCTTTTTACCATGTTAATAACTTCCGCGTTCGGACACGACCCCACACGCGAAAATAAAGTTTACGCAATCATGATAAAATAACCCGGGATGTTACATATATATTATTAATAAGATTAATAATTTTATTTTTGTCACACTTGAAACTATGTAATATTTTTAATATATGATTTTATAATAAATGATTATATGATAATTATTTATTATAAGTTATTAAATTATATTATATGATGTAATAAAGGTTTTATTTTTGTATTTCCAAAAATAGGTTTTTGAAAACCTTTGGTTGCTTTTGGAAGTTGTGTTTTCAAAAGGGTAATTACATATTTAATTTTGTAATATATTTTGTCATCATGATGACATTTAATAAAAGATTTATAATTGCAAAATTTTTATTCAAAAAAAGGGGTGGCCAAAACTTGTATAGAGTTATGGGAATGGTTTTGTTTTATTTGGTAAAATAAAACCCTAAGTATAAAAAGGATAAGTGTTATTCTTTTTAACCTAATAATTTCATAATTCAAAACCCTAGCCACCTCTCTTGTTCTTTAAACTCTCTCAAGTTTTGAGAAAAGAAAAGAAGAACAAAAGAAAAATAAAAACAAAAGAACCAAAGTTGTTGTGTGACTTTAATCTCTAAAGTATTTAGGGATTAGTTTTGTGAGTCTAACCCACAGTAGTTTTCGTTGGTTGCGAGACATAGCACAAAAGTCCTTTTGGTGTTGAACCAAAATCCATCTTCATCTTCTTATCCTTTGATTTACGGCAGTGAGCATTATTTTTGCTCACTGCCGCACACAATTTTATAATAACGGGGCTCAGTTTGTTTTTCTTTTGATCTGAAATTTTTAGGGAACTTTAAGGGGTGTTTTGGGACTGTGTTGAGACTGTTTATGGGTGAAAAATCAGACCTGAAATATAGTAGAAACTGAATCATAAAAGGTCTGAATTGGGCAGTGAATTGTCCAAACAATCCAGTTTTTGTGCCGCTGTTCGGGGGCTGTTCCGGGGGTTGAAATTTTGTTCATAACAGAAGTAAAATTTCAGTCTTGGTTTTGGTAACATTCGACCTTTTGGTGAGAATGGCAGAAAAAATTTTCAAGTCCGATCCGGGTGCCTAACTTGTTTCCACTGCACTAGAAAAATGATTCTTACAGTCAGAGGGTCAAGGGGATAGGTCAGTTTATTCACTGCCAATAGCATCTCTTGAAGGATGATGACCTACCTCAATATGACTAAAACCCATGGAGCTCGTATTGACGAGCGGAGCCATGTGATCATGATAGTAGAAACTCTTCCAAAGAGTTTCTTGCAGTTTAAAAGGAACTATGTTATTAAAAAGTTGTCTTTTACTTTGACTCAGCTGCTGAATGAGCTCACCCATAACGAGTCCATACTTGTGGGTCCTCGTAAGCCAGTGCTGAAGCAAATGTTGCCGAGTCTTCTAAATCAATGAAGAATAAGAAGAAAAGCTTTGGGAAGGCTAAGGCTAAGCCTATGAAGAAGAAGAACAAGAAAGACTCCAATGATGCCAAGCCCAAGGGAAAGTGTTTCCAGTGCAACAAGGACGGGTATTGGAAAATAACTGTCCCAAATACCTTGCTGAGCTGAAAGAGATAAAGGCTACATACCTTATCCAAAAAAAGAGATAAAGGCTACATGAAAATATGATTTACTTGCTATTAGTGGAGGATGATAAGTCCTCATGGATTGTTGATTCTAGAGCCACTAACCATGTTTGTTCTTCTTTGCAGCTACTTGATTAATGGAGGGACCTTGTTGAATGTGACTATACCATGAGGGTCGAGACAATGGATGTCGTTTCGGCTAGAGCAGTGGGAGTTTCCAATTTAAGTTTTTAGAATAATAGTTATTTAATTTTGAACAATGTGTTATTTATTCATGGTTTTCACAGGAATTTGATTTATGTTTCTAAAATTTTGAATGATGGTTTTTCCATTTCTTTTAATAGTAATTTAGTTATTATTGGTATAAATGGATTAACTATATGCACAAGAAACTCAGAAAATAATTTATATGTGTTAAGGCTGTTAACACAAAATTCACTGCTCAACATTGAGATGTTTAAGGTGTTGGGGTTTTGGGCGAAGGGCGCAACGGAAGCGCGATTCGGGTGAAATCGTAATTTAAAACTTTTCAAATTACCGAATAAATTATTGAATATCTAATATGAATAATTTATTCATGTTTCACCTAAACATATTTATTCGATATCAAATAGCGACATAAATACAAAGGAAACATCACGAAACTTTTACGAAAAATATTTTTCCGTAAAATACGTTTTTGACCGAACCGACCACCCGACACTTATGGAGACTACCCAGGTCACCCCCAATAGTGTTAGGGCAGTTCAGGGGTTCCGAATAGTGATGAACTCACTGTTTGGACAGCCGTCACCCGGTTGGCTCAAAAGTCACCCGGTAACGCCGTTTTTCACCGTTTTTGCTTATTTCAACTCTGAAACACTTTTTGGAAAATATTACAACCCCCAAAACACATCCAATACATTCATAAGACATCATTTTCATCATAAAAAATAGAACAATTCCAGGTTTGATCCAGAAACTGAAAATGCCTAATTTCATGTTTGAAATCCAATTTTCAAGATTAAATCAATTAATCAAAACACCAATTCAAGTCACCACATATGAATCACCCAAGAATAATTCTAGGCTTTACAAGAGTGGTCATAACACTCTAGAATGGCAACATGTCATCAAATGAACAAATTGGACTAATATTACAATAATATCAACCAATTACACTTCACACATGCATAATACCTCCAAATCCATCCACCACAATCAAAAGCCCCAATTTTTCACAAACAAAGGAACCCTAGAACTATTATAAGAATTCAAGAAAAACATGAAACTAATTTCCAAGCTTGGGTTATAGAAGATTACCTTTTAATCTCTTGATTTCCAAGCTTTTTTCTTGAATTTTTCCTTTATTTCTTCATGAATCATCAAAAACAATTTGAGAGACATTTTTGGGGCTAGGTTTCGGCCATAATAGAATGAAGATAGAAGATGAAAATTTTTTACTTTAAAAAATAGATGAAACCGACTTTGAGGGGGCATTATTGTCATTTTCAAAATTTAATCCAATTAAATGAAATTAAGATTTTAAGTAACAAATCAAATTTGCACAAGTATAGCCTAATTAAAATCATGCCATGTGTATTAAAGTAAACATATTTCATAACATTTATGAAATGTGGATATTATTTAACTATTTAAATATTTAACAATTAAATATCTAAATAATTAATTAATATAATTATTATTATATATGTATTTTTATTTACAATAAATAACAAATACATATATGTATGGCATGTGTCAAAATCTCATTTGATGAATAATTAATGTGTATCTAATCGTATTATGTATCAAATACAAATACACAATAATTACGATTGGCCAAAATTATCTAATGCATGTGTTATCGTTTAACCGATTAAACGATTTGAATTAACTCACTTAATCCGATGAAGTATTATGAATAATTCGTATTATTCATATCGCGTTGCCCAAGTGCTCCACGGGTACAGTTCATATTGTGGGACTCTCTAAGTTTAGGTTTATCCGTCACGAAATCCAATTTATTGTCTATAATCTACACACTCATAGATTATGACGACCACGGATAATCTCGCTAAACTATGCAAGCCGAGGTCATTGCATACGTATAATCCATCTGTCACATGCTATCCATATTATACCAAAGATATAGATGAGAACGTCAAATCTATTCGGTATAATATAGTCGACTTTCAATTTACGATCTCTAAATAACACTCGGAACTGATTTCCGAAGTTATACCACGGCCATGGATTTACTAGATCGTAAACACGTGAGGATACATATGCCCTGTAAACAGGACTGACGGATCTTATCTTGATACGTACTGGATATCATGAGCATTAGTCCACAGCCAACGAACAGGCGGAGGTCTGATCATGAATAGATCGGTGACGTGACTGCCATCAAAGTGTGATGGATAACTCATATATCCCACTGTGGTATCTCAAGTCAAAAGGACCAATATGCTCGCTTAACTCGAGAAGATTCCTATTGACATTTGTGTACCATATATTAGGAAATCTTCAGTGAGTCGTTCAGTGTTTATCAAATAGACACCTACATGTCTATACGAGTCTCCCGAGACTCATGGTTCATTGGGATAAACCATCGGACCAAGTCACGATATACGACATGTACTAGTCTCAGTGGATTTTACTAACCGACCCGTGTTAGTAAATCTTGACCAAGAACTTTATTAAGGATATACATCTTATAGTGCGATTCCCATTGTCATTCACAAATTACGTTGTAACTGCGCACTATATTGTAAATCCTAGGGTCTTTGTCTATTATACACGTATCACTAAACCAGATTTAGTTTCGATCTAATCATAATCAGATATATAATCGTAATTAGATCGAATAAGTGTATAAAAGACAAGGGTACTACCATTAAATTAGTAATATTATGAAAATAGAATTGTTCGTATTTATGAATCAGACATAAATACGATCCAGATTGGCACTCAGAGCACCAACCCTAACAATTTCTCTCACTTGCTCTAGTACCAATCCACGGTATCCTATACACATCTTAATGTGTATCGCATACTCATGGCCCTTAAGAGCTCACCTTACACTCAAAAGGTAGGCAACAACAAGTAAGCCCGCTTAACAAATCGAGTCTGTCCAACAAACCCAACCGTTTTCCTTAACCAGTATCATTCATATTTTGTAGAATCCAAATTCCACATCAATATGACTCAGACGCTATATCAGTATTATGCTTTAGCTATTGAGTTGTCTATGTATTTAGAGATCAAATCCAAATAATATGAGACAACCGCAAGCACTACACTGATATGAAAACTTCTAATCTATAAGGTCACTATGCAACTTCTTAAGTCAGTACTTCATAAGTTGCAACTGATTCCACTAATTTAGTAAAATCAACGGTGACACTCCCACTGCATCTTTTCTGACTTTATAGGGCATAGACCATCTAATGTCATAATTAGACTCAAAACTAATATGACCTTATGGTTGCAGACTAAATTCTACATGAATAAGAAACTCGTTCTTAATATCTCAAAGATCACAAAGAACATGTTTCAAGATCCATCATATGGTCTGCAACATATCAAAAAATAACTCATAACAATTACGATTAAATTGATATCCTTAATCGCACATAATATAGTATTCATTATGCCATCATCTTATGATACATAACATTGACTAGACATTCTAATCAATGTCACTTTCGACAAAGGAATCATCATTTACGAAAGATGAATACTATATATATAAAAGACACGTTAACTGTCAAACAGTTATACTAACTGTCATACAGATAGTCTTACTGTGTCCTTTATTAGATCATATCTAATGCGCGACTAATGGGAATATCTCACAAGTCTCTTAGTTTTATATCATATATAAAACTTTATATCAAATATAACAGAGACTACTCCCACTGCTATCACGGAGAAAAGAATACTTAAGTAAATGTTTTACTTAACAAACATCTCATTATTACTTTAAAAATGATAATGTCATTAGGATATATAACCTTAGAAAGAAATTTGTACGCTCCCACTGACCCTAATATTAAATATGCATTCTCTATGCTTTGACAAAATCAGACAATCTGACAGTATCAAAATTAGAGAACACAGTTTTTTGGAAAGCTTACCTGTGATCTTAGCAGAATACAAACTCTAGAGCCATTCTAGAATGAATTCTTCAAATAAAGAAACCGCAACGGATCTCTCATTCGAAGAAAAAACTCAAGAACACCACTTTGCATTCTTTAGCCAAAATACACGGTTTAATAGTAACATTGACCAACAGATCTTTAATTGTTCAATTAGTGCGACTAGAGACAAGTTTTCTCAGAATCTACAATAGATTACTGAGTATAACTTTTCTCACTGTCATACTATAAAGGTCAAACCTTTATTAAACTCACTGTGCTTTTGCTGCCCAAACAATTTGCACATTTTATGAACTATTCATAACGAAAGCTTAATCAAGTTCAAAATTTGATCGTAGTAAGCTATGAACAATCTTAGATCTATGGTTCACTAATAATTTCCGAAATCGATATCAAATATCTCTCCCACTATAAGTTATAGGATAATTTTCTTCAATAAGAAAAGAACAGAATCATTAAGTATCAAATACTTTGTAAATGATTATGACATCCTATTGGACTTATACGGAATATGACTAAGGGTCATTTCATCTTATTAACTACGTAGTTCCATTACAGTTCATCATTCTCACATTTGACTTCAATAAGTCAAGTCTTTTCTACAATCGTCAACATCTGATGTTACACACACCAAGTAATAAAATAATTTTATTACTCGGGATCGTAGAAAAGATATTCTATCAAATAAAATACAATATTCTATTAATAGAATAAATGATAAACCTTACTTGTACCTCCGAGGTGCAAGTACTTTCAATTATATAACCATTATACAAAAGAAAGATTCAAATCTCAAACTTTTCAAGATTCGAATTTTCTACTATATATATCATATATGTAACTGTAGGAACAAATGGAACCTAAATTAATGAGATGAATTAGTGTTACTGGAGCATAATCCCAAGAGTATTGAAAACTAATTCGGTAACACTCAATATCAACGAATCAAATCATATTAGATTCAATTACTCCCACTGACCAATTCCATCAAGATGGAATCGTGGAAGTTTAATATTGAGTAAGAATCACATTCATTAAATAACTTTAGAACTAATTGCCATAAATTCATGTGTTTGATCATATCAAACATTGTCGAACAATTCAAAGACTCACAATGAATTTCAAAGTTATAGTTTTCAACACTTCAAAGTACAATATCTTTGAACCATTCAAAATATTCTATCTGCGTTTCATCAGAAACATGTTGAAAGTTCTCGAACAATTCAAGACGTTCAACATGTTCTCTGTTAGAAACATGTAACTAAGTCATGACAATTCATTAACTAAGTTACGAAGTAAAGAAAACTATCTAGGCAATTTCTAATTCATTAAACTACATACATCCAATGTATTAGTCTAATAAATCTTGTGGTCCAATGACAATCATTGGTTAAATGAGATTTAATCACATCCTGAATATAACATTCATTAAATAGTTAAGAATATATGGTGTGAACTCGTATCAGACCATCCTTTACCATAAGGAACAAGCATCTAATGCTTATGTGATAAAAACTCATAAAGCACAGTTCTAAGTTATTTAGTTAACCGAACATTTTTCTTAATGTTTATCTTTATATTAATGACACTACTAGTCTTATTAAATTATGTAACAACTGTTTATATAGAACAAGTAATTATCCAATAGTCACAAGTTCTGATATCAAATATAAAACAATCATTAAACATTATTTTAATTAACTAGACGGGAGATACGATATCCAATACCTACAGTTGTCGTATTGCGAGAATCGATATTCTTTATACACAACTATACACATCTCATTTCTTAAGCTTTATAATTTGCGATCAATTATTCACAATAATTACAAATGACTGATTAGCAAACTGTGTCAGACACGTGACTTCTAAAAGTCACTAAAGTCAAGAAACGTCATTATAAGATAAACAAATACTAATGGGGTTTTCTTAATGCCAGTCAAGAATCTCGAGACATGAACTGATTCAAGTCAATTCTTACTGCATAAGAAACTATTCTTTCAAGAATAATATCCTAAAACAAATATCTATTTAGATTACATAATCGTGACTTAGTAACTAAGTCACAAACCATCTTGATTTTCAAGAAAACTGGAACAACAGTTCCTGATGGTTTTAACTAATCTAACAATATCTAAGTCTACTGTCTTTCTAAAACATATTCTAGAATTACGCAGCCATAAGTAAAGTCAGAAAACCTATTCAAGTAATAAGTATACAGTGGAATATAAGTATAATTCTATAAACAATATAGAATAAAAGGAAAACGAAGCAGAATTTTCCATAAAATTACACATTACCTTAGTTATGGATTTTTTTTTAACCCAGCAGTGTTTCCCACTATTTTCGTAATACCGTAATCCCCAACGGACAACGAGAATTCAATAATTAAATTGAATTCCATAGTGAGAGTAGGATCCCATGAATATATTTTGACTCACAACTTTGGCACGGTCTCGCCTATGTATATTCATTAGGTAGACAACTCATTGTCAATCACTCACAAGTGACTCCTCGTTTTGGTCCTGACCATTTCGCGTTATGACAGCTTTGGCATGTTAACAAGAAGGCGTATCAAGGCTTCACTTGTCAATGACAAACTCAAGCTACCGATGTAGTCCTGACAGCTTTGGCACGTTCAGAATTTCCACTCTCTCTTGAATTTATCTAGTATCAATAAACAACCGACATGGATAAAATCTCATAACCTAATCACCTTTGGCACAATCTCGGATGCAGTTATAGAAAAATACCCAGAAATCGTACTGACAAGACGGACCAAGAAACATGTATCCAATACACGTTACTTTATAGCCTTATTTTAAACGGGGATTTTCCTCAAGGAAGCATTGCTCCACATCAAATGCAGAATTTTAATCTAAATCATTTTCTAAACAACTCAATTCTATCTATAGAAAATATAACTTAATTTAACCATTAAATTTATGTTACATTTCCGTTAGAGTAGAAACGAAAAGTCAAGAAACATATATAGATTATATGCATGTGTGAACATTAAAATTGGATTAAATATCAAATATCAAGCATGAATAATGTAATGGATGAAGCATCAGACCTGTTCTGATACCATTTTATTGGGGTTTTGGGCGAATGGCCTTGTTTCTCTCAAATCGGCTCTGGGTCTTCTGATTTACCCCGTGCCTTTCACCTCTCTTTTCCTGGTTATCTTCTTAGATCTATTTTCATTTTCGTTTTCCTCTTATTTTCTCAGATCGATTTGGTTTTCTTTCTTTCCGTTTCCCCCCTTTTTTTCTCCTTCCCCTTTACCTCGCCTTTTCTGCTCTCCTTGTTTTCTTCCCCACCAGCCTTTCTTTATGCCTCCGTCTGGTATCTCTGTTGTGGGGCCGCGGCTCCCTGGTGCTGGCCGCAAAGCTGTTAGGGCAGTCTCTGTGGCCGCTAACACTTTGTCTCCTGTGAATCTTGACTCTGTTCGATTGATGCCTTCGACGGGTTATGTCAGCTCTTCTTCGGTCTCAGATCCAGCGCCGGCGTCCGTGACATGTGTCAAGCCTTATGCTTCAGAAGGTGGTCATGCGGGAAGTTTGGGTCTTTGCCGGTCTGGATTTGGCGCTCCCTCTGAGTCAGTCAGCGTTGCTGGTACCTCTGGTATTGACAGTGTTGGTACTTCTATTGGCTGTTTGGTCGATGGTGAGGTGAGTTTGAAGAATGAACGGCGTTTGGGTTTTGATTCTGGTACTGATGGTGTAGTTGTTTGTGATTCGGGTCTTGGAAATGTAGATGGTCTTGCCGGCTGTTTGAGTTCTTGTAAGTCTGGATTTGGGTTACAATCTGTTTGCTCTGCTTGTGCTTCTGAACATGGTGTTGTAAGGAGCTCTGTTGGCAGTTTGGTTGCTGGGGATGTGGGTTTGGTAGATGAGGTTTGTTTGGTTTCTGGCATTGGCGTTGATAGGGGTTTTGTAGGTTCTGGTCCTGGTATTGTCGGAGGTCTGAGTGTTTGTGGTGCTGCGGTTGGCAGTGACTCTGGTCTTTGTAGAAATGGTAAACCGGTTGGGGATGTTGGTTCTTCTAAATTGGTTTGTGTTTCTGGTCTTGCGATTGATGAGGGAATTGTAGGTTCTGAATCTGTTCTTGGCGCCATTGGTAGCGCTGCTGGCGGCTTGAAGTTTAATGTCTCTGGTTTGGGTGTATCTCATGGGCCTGATGGTGTTGTTAGTGTGTCTAGACCTGGTGGTGCAGGGGGGTCTGCTAGTAGTTTGGACTCTGGGGCAGTGGGGGTGAAGAATGGTTTGGAGATTGGCGTGAGTCAGGAGGCTGTGCCAGCGTCTCCTGTAGTAGTAGGTGGGGGATATTCTGGTGGACCTAAGAGTTATGCATCTGCTTTGAATGGTTCTTTGGGAGTTGACCATCTCGATTCAACTTATTCGTCTACTGCTTTACATTATGTCAAACCTAACATTATAGATGGTAAGGTTGTCGTGTGCCCATCTGCTGAAGTGATTGAAGAAGGAAGTGTGTCCTGGAGGAATACTTTAGTAGGTTACTTTGTGGAAAAACGTCTCCCCTTCCAAACGGTCAATTCTATTGCTCACAAGTTATGGGGAAGGATGGGTTTGCTAGAAGTTCTTACCTCCGATAATGGTTTCTTTTTGTTTAGATTCAATAGCCTTCAAGAGGCTAGTGTGGTGTTGGATGGAGCCCCTTGGCATATGGCTAATAGACATTTGGTTCTAAAACTTTGGCATCCAAATTTATCTTTGACTAAGGAGGATTTGTTCAAGGTCCCGGTCTGGATCAGACTTTTTGACCTACCTATTCCTTTATGGATGACGAAAGGGATTAGTTGTGTAGCTAGTGCAGTTGGGAGACCTCTCAATGCTGACCATATTACCCTGTCCAGGAAACGACTCAGTTTTGCTCGTGTTTGTGTTGAGATTGATGCCCGAATTCCCTTGCTGAGGAGATTGTCTTCCAATACCCTAATGGCACTAGGGTCCCTATTAGGGTTGAGTTTGAATGGGTTCCTGTGAAATGTTCAACTTGTGAAGTTTTTGGTCACTCGGTGAATTCTTGCCATAAAAAGGCTCATAGTAAGGAGGTTAAAAAACCTTCTCCGCCCGTTATTCACAAGCTTATTCCGTCTACAGATAAGGACTCTACGGTTGATTCTACTAAGGATCAGGAGGGGGCCTGGATCCCAGTCACTAAAAACAAGAAAGGTAAGGGTACTTCTTTGACCCCTGTAAGTTCAGGTGGAGTTTTGCCTCTGAATGCTGACAAAAATCTTGTTTTGGGAGTGTGTTCTGCTAATGAGTTGGACTCGAC
Organism: Zanthoxylum bungeanum; assembly: GCA_019454045.1. Classification (NCBI taxonomy): domain Eukaryota; kingdom Viridiplantae; phylum Streptophyta; class Magnoliopsida; order Sapindales; family Rutaceae; genus Zanthoxylum; species Zanthoxylum bungeanum. Next base: position 13,820 of record SKCR01020305.1, on the reverse strand, counting down.
TTTGGTTATTCCTTCTTTGCCTGTGGTTTCTTCTGAGACAGTTTCTGTGGAGACAGATGGTATTTTGAAAGGAGAGTGTTCCCTTGATTCTCCACATTTTGGTGAGGATCTCCCAAATTCTGAGTTAAATGAGGGCTCGCCTTCTGTAGCTTTTGATTCGCCCACTCCTATGGGTAACAATTTGGCTATTAAGGCTATTGACTCGCTGGATTCTAAGAAATTGGCTTATGGTAACAAATCTAGAAAAAGTTCTGGTGGTAAAAGGAGTCAGAAGTGGAAGTCCCCTAAAGGGGGTCGTCGACGCTGATTTGTGGGTTTGGCTTTTTGTATATGTTTTAATGATTTTTGGTTGTTGGAATATTAGGGGTCTCAATGACCCTTTAAAACATGCTGAAGTTAGGAGGTTTCTTAGTGATGAGAAGCTCTCTTTGTGTGGTTTAGTTGAAACCAAGGTTAAGGAGGTTAATTTTATGAATGTCTCTCGTGTGATAAATCCTTCATGGAAGTTTTTTTGCCACCCTGATATTAGCCCATTTGGTCGTATCTGGGTCTGTTGGAACCCTAGTGACGTTGTTGTTAGCATTATTCAGTCCTCAGCTCAAGTTATTCATTGTCGTGTGACTCATATTTCTGGGATGTGGAATTGTGTAGTTTTAGTGGTTTATGGGGAGTGTGACTACGAGAAGCGGCAGGAACTTTGGGCTGACCTGATTACTAGTGGTAGTACTTTTGATGATTCCCCGTGGCTTGTTTTGGGTGATTTCAATGCCATCCGGTCTCCGATTGAGCATTGTGGTGGTTCTGTGGCTTGGCCAGCTTGGAAAGATGATTTGGGTTCTTGTTTGGGTCAGGCTGGGTTGGATGATCTTCAGTTCTCTAGTTGTAAGTTTACTTGGTTTAATAAGCAGATTCAGTCTCCTATTTGGCGCAAGTTAGACCGTGTTCTTGTTAACTCTTCTTGGGAGTGTCTTTTCCCGGGCTCTTCTGCCCGCTTTCTTCCTCCCCGTATTTCTGATCACTCTCCTATGGTTGTTAAGCTTGCAGAGCTCCCTAAGAAGATTATCCCCTTTAAGTTCTTTCAATTTTGGGTGGATCATCCTGTTTTTCTCTCTGTTGTGGATAGGGCATGGGATATTGATGTTCATGGTACTCCGATGTTCCGTTTATGTTGTAAGCTGAAGAATCTTAAGTTGGCTTTGAAAAAATTTAATGTTGAGCATTTCTCTAAGATTTCGTGGCGAGTCTTGGAGATTAGGAATGATCTGGACAGAGTGCAGTGTGCTTTACAGGACCACCCTAGTGACCCTGCTCTGCTAGCTGAAGAAGCTCGTCTTTCGTTAAGTTATGGTGTTTTGAGTCGTGCTGAAGAAGGCTTCAATAGACAGAAATCTCGAGTCCAGTGGCTTAACCTTGGGGATCAGAATACTAAATTCTTTTTTACGGCTATGAAGAGTTTTCACGGTCGTAGTAAGATTACTTCTATTAATAAGGAGGATGGGACCCATGTGGAGGAAGATGTCTTGGTTAGAGATGAGATTGTTTCTTTTTTTGAGACCCTTTTTGGTCCTCAGCATGGTCAGCAGGATTTTGATAGGGCGGTCCTTCGTTCTGCTATTCTAGACATGTGACTGCTGAGCAGAGTGTGGCTCTTTCTCAGGAGGTTTCGGATGAGGAGATTAAGGCTGTCTTGTTCGGGTTGAAGGACAATAAAGCTCAAGGTCCAGATGGGTTTAATTCGGGCTTCTTTAAGCAGTGTTGGAATATTGTGGGGAATGATGTCCTATGTGCTATTCACTCATTCTTTTCTTCTGGGCGTCTTTTGAGGCAGGTTAATGCTACATCCATTGCTCTTATTCCTAAGATTCCTAATCCTTCCCAGGTTAAGGATTTTAGGCCTATTTCTTGTTGTAATACTATTTACAAGTGCATTGCTAAGCTGATTGCGAATAGAATCAAGATTATCCTCCATTCAGTAATCAGTCATAATCAATCTGCTTTTGTCACGGGAAGGCGCCTTAGCGACAATATTCTTTTGTGTCAGGAATTGGTTCGGAATTATCACCAGAATGGCAGTTCTCCGAGATGTGCTCTTAAGATTGACTTGATGAAAGCTTATGACACTGTTCGTTGGGATTTCCTGGTTGAGGTTCTGCGGACAGTTGGTATTCCATTGAGGATGGTGGGTTGGATTCAAGAGTGTATGACTACTACTAGATTCTTTTTTATGGATAAGGTAAGTATTATAACCAAAAAACTATACAAAGAGCAAAGGGGCATACCCCAGGCACTAGAGAGGACAGGCCCTCCTAGAAGAAAGCCAAAAGGCTACAAAGCCAAAAGGCTAAAACAAAATCAACAAAAGATGTCATCGGGAAGGTGCCACGAAAGGTGAAGCCATTTATTGTCAAAGGATGGATTAACCTTTCTTAAGGAGCTAACACGATTCCGAACATCAAAAGCAATATCATAAAGAAGAACAGAAACAGGCCGAAGAGGCATATCATGAGTGCGAGCATTCCTCTCCCTCCAAATATGGTAGGCCGACGCTGCAAAAGACAGACGAACCAGAAGATGACATAAAGAGGCCCCGGAGAACAGAGAAACCCACCCAACAGTCTGACACCAATCTCGGCGACTCCAATCTAGCCCACATGGCCAGCACAGACTACCAGACCCTAGAAGAATAGAGGCACTGGAAGAAAAGATGATCAATATCCTCACTCGAACAACCACAAAGAATACACCGAGAGCAAGCAGAGATGCCAAATCTTATCAGACTGTCCTGAGTACAAAGGCCACCCTGAATAGACATCCAAAGAAGAAAGGAATGACGGGGGATTGCCTTCCGGAACCAAAAAACTCGAGACCAATGCAACTGGGGTTTCCTTGATCTCATAGCGTTCCAGGCACTATCCACGGAGAATCTTCCATTAGTATCCTCCTCCAAACCAGCATATCCTCCCTCAAACTAGAAAGAGACGAAAGATGAGTCTGAGCCAAATCAATAAGAGCAGCAGATCTAGATGGGGGCCATTGCCAAGTAGAATCAGCGATAATGGATGCAACTGTAGCCATTCTATCCAATCTAGAATCATAAATCACTCTCTCACCCAAAGTGTCCACAATCGGGCCGACAGGATGCCAATAATCAAACCACAGTAACGTCTTCTCACCATTACCAATCCTCATTCTCATCCGCCTACGGGACCAAGAACGAAGCTCCAAGATCTTACGCCAACTCCAAGAGCAATCTGAAGGACAAGGACCTCCCAAAAACTTCTCCCCCGCAACAAATAAGAGTGAACCCAACTCGACCATGAGGAAACCTGGCCAGAACAAAGAAACAAAATTTTTAACAATAGCCGCTCTATTCCAAGATTCCAAACTCTTTATCCCCAGTCCACCCTCCTGAATAGGTAAACAAACTTTGCTCCAAGCCACTCTCGCCCCAGAAGAGGTGAGAGCACTACCCTTCCAAGGGAAAGAGCGAAGAATCGTCTCCACCTTCCTCACAACAGATTTAGGAAGAATAAATAAAGAAGACCAATAAACTTGAATGGAGAACAAAACTGACTTAATAAGTTGAAGCCGACCTGCATAAGAGAGAAACTTACTACTCCAACTCTTGGCACGCAAAATGATACGATCCACAAGAGAAGCACAATCAGAGGCCCTGAATCTAGTAGAGATCAACGGAACTCCCAGATACCTCACTGGAAGATTCCCAACTTGGAAACCCAAAACGTGACACAAGTGGCCTAGAAGGGTAGGAGAGATACCAGAAGAGAAGAATTGACTTTTATCAGGGTTCGGGGTTAGACCTGATAAACCACTGAACTGCCCAAGGCATTCCTTGATCAAGGAGACAGAGGAAGCATCGGCTTTACAGAAAATCATAAGGTCATCCGCAAAGCAAAGGTGAGTAAGACGGTTCTTAGAACACCGCCAGTGGAACTGGAAACCCGGATTAGAAGCCATATTACGAAGAAGGCCAGACAACACTTCCATAGCCAAAACAAATAGATAAGGAGACATGGGATCACCTTGTCGTAGTCCCCGACCCCCAGGAAAAAACCATGCAGCTCACCATTAATAGAAACAGAGAATCTAGTAGTAGTCATACACTCCTGAATCCAACCCACCATCCTCTCTGGAATACCATATGTCCGCAAAACCTCAACCAGGAAATCCCAACGAACAGTGTCATAAGCTTTCATCAAATCAATCTTAAGAGCACATCTCGGAGAACTGCCATTCCGGTGATAATTCCGAACCAATTCCTGACACAATAGAATATTGTCGCTAATGCGCCTTCCCGAGACAAAAGCAGATTGATTATGACTGATTACAGAAGGGAGGATAATCTTGATTCTATTCGCAATCAGCTTAGCAATGCACTTGTAAATGGTATTACAACAAGAAATAGGCCTAAAATCCTTAACCTGGGAAGGATTAGGAATCTTAGGAATAAGAGCAATGGATGTAGCATTAACCTGCCTCAAAAGACGCCCAGAAGAAAAGAATGAGTGAATAGCACAAAGGACATCATTCCCCACAATATTCCAACACTGCTTAAAGAAGCCCGAATTAAACCCATCTGGACCTGGAGCTTTGTTGTCCTTCAACCCGAACAAAACAGCCTTAATCTCCTCATCCGAAACCTCCTGAGAAAGAGCCACACTCTGCTCAGCAGTCACATGTCTAGTAATAGCAGAACGAAGAACCGCCTTATCAAAATCCTGCTGACCATGCTGAGGACCAAAAAGGGTCTCAAAAAAAGAAAAAATCTCATCTTTAACCAAGGCGTCTTCCTCCACACGGGTCCCATCCTCCTTATAAATAGAAGTAATCTTACTACGACCGTGAAAGCTCTTCATAGCCGTAAAAAAGAATTTAGTGTTCTGATCCCCAAGGTTAAGCCACTGTACTCGAGATTTCTGTCTATTGAAGCCTTCTTCAGCACGACTTAAAACACCATAACTTAACGAAAGACGAGCTTCTTCAGCTAGCAGAGCAGAGTCACTAGGGTGGTCCTGTAAAGCACAATGCACTCTGTCCAGATCATTTCTAATCTCCAAGACTCGCCCCGAAATCTTAGAGAAATGCTCAACATTAAATTTTTTCAAAGCCAACTTAACATTCTTCAGCTTACAACATAAACGGAACATCGGAGTACCATGGACATCAATATCCCAAGCCCTATCCACAACAGAGAAAAAATCAGGATGATCCACCCAAAACTGAAAGAACTTAAAGGGGGTAATCCTCTTAGGGAGCTCTGCAAGCTTAACAACCATAGGAGAGTGATCAGAAATACGGGAAGGAAGGAAGCGGGCAGAAGAGCCCGGGAAAAGACACTCCCAAGAAGAGTTAACAAGAACACGGTCTAACTTGCACCAAATAGGAGACTGAATCTGCTTATTAAACCAAGTAAACTTACATCCAGAGAACTGAAGATCATCCAGCCCAGCCTGACCCAAACAACAACCCAAATCATCTTTCCAAGCTGGCCAAGCCACAGAACCACCACAATGCTCAATCGGAGACCGGATGGCATTGAAATCACCCAAAACAAGCCACGGGGAATCATCAAAAGTACTACCACTAGTAATCAGGTCAGACCAAAGATCCCGCCGCTTCTCGTAGTCACACTCACCATAAACCACTGAAACTACACAATTCCACATCCCAGAAATATGAGTCACACGACAATGAATAACTTGAGCAGAGGACTGAATAATACTAACAACAACATCACTAGGGTTCCAACAGACCCAGATACGACCAAAAGGGCTAATATCAGGGTGGCAAAAGAACTTCCATGAAGGATTTATCACACGAGAGACATTCATAAAATTAACCTCCTTAACCTTGGTTTCAACTAAACCACACAAAGAAAGCTTCTCATCACTAAGAAACCTCCTAACTTCAGCATGTTTTAAAGGGTCATTGAGACCCCTAATATTCCAACAACCAAAAATCATAAAAAACATAAGCAAAGGCCAAACCCACAAATCAGCGCCGACGACCCCCTTTAGGGGACTTCCTTTTACCACCAGAACTCTTTCTAGATTTGTTACCATAAGCCAATTTCTTAGAATCCAGCGAGTCAATAGCCTTAATGGCCAAATTGTTAACCATAGGAGTGGGCGAATCAAAAGCTACAGAAGGCGAGCCCTCATTTGACTCAGAATTTGGGAGATCCTCACCAAAAGGTGAAGAATCAAGTGAACACTCTCCTTTCAAAATACCATCTGCCTCCACAGAAACTGTCTCAGAAGAAACCACAGGCACAGAAGGAATAACCAAAGTCGAGTCCAACTCATTAGCAGAACACACTCCCAAAACAAGATTCTTGTCAGCATTCAGAGGCAAAACTCCCCCTGATCTTACAGGGGTCAAAGAAGAGCCCTTACCTTTCTTGTTTTTAGTGACCGGGATCCAGGCCCCCTCCTGATCCTTAGTAGATTCAACCGTAGAGTCCTTATCTGTAGAAGGAATCGGCTTGTGAATAACGGGCGGGGCAGGTTTTTTAACCTCCTTACTAGGAGCCTTTTTAGGGCAAGAAATCACCGAGTGACCAAAAACTTCACAAGTTGAGCATTTCACAGGAACCCATTCAAACTCAACCCTAATAGGGACTCTAGTGCCATTAGGGTATTGGAAGACAATCTCCTCATCAAGGGAATTCCGGGCATCAATCTCAACACAAACACGAGCAAAACTGAGTCGTTTCCTGGACAGTGTAATATGGTCAGCATTGAGAGGTCTCCCAATGGCACTAGCAACACAACTAATCCCTTTCGCCGTCCATAAAGGAAAAGGTAGGTCAAACAATCTGATCCAGACCGGGACCTTGAACAAATCCTCCTTAGTCAAAGATAAATTTGGATGCCAAAGTTTTAGAACCAAAGGTCTATTAGCCATATGCCAAGGGGCTTCATCCAACACCACACTCGCCTCTTGAAGGCTATCGAATCTAAACAAAAAGAAACCATTATCGGAGGTAAGAACTTCCAGCAAACCCATTCTTCCCCATAACTTGTGAGCAATAGAATTAACAGTTTGGAAGGGGAGACGTTTTCCCACAAAGTAACCTACTAAAGTATTCCTCCAGTACACACTTCCTTCTTCAATCACTTCAGCAGATGGGCACACGACAACCTTACCATCTATAATGTTAGGTGTGACATAATGTAAAGCAGTAGACAGATAAGTCGAATCGAAATGGTCAACTCCCAAAGAACCATTCAAAGCAGATGCATAACTCTTAGGTCCACCAGAGTATCCCCCACCTACTACTACAGGAGACGCAGGCACAGCCTCCTGACTCACACCAATTTCCGAACCATTCTTCAACTCCACTGCCCCAAATTCTAAACTGCTAGCAGACCCCCCTGCACCAGCAGGTTTAGACTCGCTAACAACACCATCAGGCCCAGGTGATACACCCAATCCAGAGACATTAACCTTCAAGCCACCAGCAGCGCTACCAACGGCGCCAATAACAGATTCTGAACCTCCAATTCCCCCATCAGTCACAAGACCAGGAACACAAACCAGTTTAGAAGGATCAGCATCCCCCGCCAATTTACCATTTCTACAAAGACCAGAATCACTGCCAACCGCAGCACCACAAACGCTCAGACTTCCGACCAAACCAGGACCAGAATCTACCAAACCCCTATCAACGCCAATGCCAGAAACCAAACAAACCTCATCAACCAAACCCACGTCCCCAGCAACCACACTTCCAACAGAGTTACCTTCAACACCATGTTCAGAAGCACAAGCAGAGCAAACAGAATGTGACCCTAACCCAGACTTACAAGAACACAAACTGCCGGCGATACCATCTTCTAATCCAATACCCGAGACACCAACAACTACACCATCAGTGCCAGAATCAAATCCCAAACACCGTTCAATCTTCGAGCTCACCTCATCCTCGACCTTACCACCACTGTCAATACCAGAATTACCAGCACAGCTGACTGACTCAGAGGCGCCATAACCAGACCGGCACGAACCCAATCTTCCAGCAGGACCACCTTCTGAGGCATAAGGCTCGACACAGGTCACGGACATCGGTGCTGGAACTGAGGCCGAAGATGAGCAAACATAACCAGTCGTGGGCTTCAATCGACCAGAATCAAGATCCATAGGAGGCGAGGCTACAGTGTTCACAAATACAGACCTAACAGCCTTGCGACTGTGACCAGGGAGTCGCGGCCCCCCAACAGAATAACCAGACGAAGTCATCAGAGGAAAGACTAGACAGAAGAAGAAAAGGGTAGATCTGAGAAGAGAACCGAGATCTGAGAAGGGATGAACGGAACGGTTGAAGACCAAACCGATCTGAGAAAACAAAGTGAAAAAAAAAACGGGATACAGATCTGAGAAAATAAATGGGTAAAAAGAAATCAAAATCACGGGATTAATCGGTTTGGTAAAAGACCAGAGCCGATTTGCAAGAAACAGGGGTTATATTATTAAAAATCACGGCGATCCAGACGAGAATCGCCGAGAGGGAAGGAAAGTTGAGAGCATCTCGTCTGTTTCAGGGTTCCCATACTGATTTGTTTTCTACTGCTAGATTCTCTGTCTCTATTAATGCAGAGCTGCATGGTTTCTTCTCTAGGGGTCAGGGATTACGACAAGGTGATCCCATGTCTCCTTATCTATTTGTTTTGGCTATGGAAGTGTTGTCAGGTCTTCTTCGTAATATGGCTACTAATCCGGGTTTCCAGTTCCAATTGCGGTGTTCTAAGGACCGTCTTACTCATCTATGCTTTGCGGATGACCTTATGATTTTCTGTAAAGCTGAAGCATCCTCTGTCTCCTTGATCAAGGAATGCCTTGGGCAGTTCAGTGGTTTATCAGGTCTAACCCCGAACCCAGCTAAAAGTCAATTCTTCTCTTCTGGTATCTCTTCTACCCTTCTAGGCCACTTGTGTCACATTTTGGGTTTCCAAGTTGGGAATCTTCCAGTGAGGTATCTGGGAGTCCCGTTGATCTCTACTAAATTCAGGGCCTCTGATTGTGCTTCTCTTGTGAATCGTATTTTCTGCGTGCCAAGAGTTGGAGTAGTAAGTTTCTCTCTTATGCAGGTCGGCTTCAGCTTATTAAGTCAGTTTTGTTCTCCATTCAAGTTTATTGGTCTTCTTTATTTATTCTTCCTAAGTCTGTTGTGAGGAAGGTGGAGACGATTCTACGCTCTTTCCTTTGGAAGGGTAGTGCGCTCACCTCTTCTGGGGCGAGAGTGGCTTGGAGCAAAGTTTGTTTACCTCTTCAGGAGGGGGGGCTGGGGATAAAGAGTTTGGATTCTTGGAATAGAGCGGCTATTGTTAAACATATTTGGTTTCTTTGTTCTGGCCAGGTTTCCTCATGGTCGAGTTGGGTTCACTCTTATTTGTTGCGGGGAGAAGTTTTTGGGAGGTCCATTGTCCTTTAGATTGCTCTTGGAGTTGGCGTAAGATCTTGGAGCTTCGTTCTTGGTCCCGTCGGCGGATGAGAGTGAGGATTGGGAATGGTGAGAAGACGTTATTGTGGTTTGATTATTGGCATCCTGTTGGCCCGATTGTGGACACGTTGGGCGAGAGAGTGATTTATGATTCAGGCTTAGATAGAATGGCTACAGTTGCATCCATTATCTCCGATTCTGCTTGGCAATGGCCCCCATCTAGATCTGCTGCTCTTATTGATTTGGCTCAGTCTCATCTTCCGTCTCCTTCTAGTTTGAGGGAGGATGTGCTGGTTTGGGAGGAGGATACAAACGGAAGATTCTCTGTGGATAGTGCCTGAAATGCTATGAGGTCAAGGAGACCCCAGATGCATTGGTCTCGAGTTGTTTGGTTCCGGAAGGCAATTCCCCGTCATTCCTTTCTTCTTTGGATGTCTATTCAAGGTGGCCTTTGTACTCAGGACAGTCTGATGAGATTTGGCATCTCTGCTTGCTCGCGGTGTATTCTCTGTGGTTGTTCGAGTGAGGACATTGATCATCTTTTCTTCCAGTGCCTCTATTCTTCAAGGGTCTGGTCGTCTGTGCTGGCCATGTGTGGGTTAGATTGGAGTCGCCGAGATTGGTGTCAGACTGTTGAGTGGGTATGTCAGTTCTCCGGAGGCTCTTTATGTCATCTTCTGGTTCGTCTGTCTTTTGCAGCGTCAGTCTACCATATTTGGAGGGAGAGGAATGCTCGCACTCATGATATGCCTCTTCGGCCTGTTTCTGCTCTTCTTTATGATATTGTTTTTGATGTTCGGAATCGTGTTAGCTCCTTACGAAAGGTGAATCCATCTTATGACAATAAATGGCTTCACCTTTCGTGGTACCTACCCGATGACATCTTTTGTTGATTCTTTTATAGCCTTTTGGCTTTTTTCTAGGAGGGCATGTCCTCTCTAGTGCCTGAGGTATGCCCATTTTCTCTTTGTATAGTTTTCTTTGGTTATAATACTTCCTTATCCAAAAAAAAAATTACCGAATAAATTATTCAATATCTAATATAAATAATTTATTCATGTTTCACCTAAACCTATTTATTCAATATCAAATAGCGACATAAATACAAAGGAAATGCTGCGAAACTTTTACGAAAAATATTTTTCAGCAAAATGACGTTAAATGCGTTTTTTACCGAACCGACCACCCGACACTTATGGAGACTGTCCAGATCAGCCCAAATAGTGTTATGGTAGTTCATAGGCTGCCTGAACAATGATGAACTCACTCTTTGGACATCCATCACCCGGTTGGCCAAAAGTCACCCGGTAATGTTGTTTTTCACCGTTTTCGCTTATTTCAACTCCAAAACACTTTCCGAAAATTATTCCAACTCCCAAAACACATTCAATACATTCATAAGACATCATTTTTATCATCAAAAATAGAACAATTCCAGGTCTGATCCAGAAACCGAAAATGTCTAATTTCATGCTTTAAATCCAATTTTCAAGATTAAATCAATTAATCAAAACACCAATTCAAGTCACCATATATGAATTATCCAAGAATATTTATAGGCATTACAAGAGTGGTCATAACACTCTAAAATGGCAACATGTCATCAAATGAACAAATTGGACTAATATTACAATAATATCAACCAATTACACTTCACACATGCATAATACCTCCAAATCCATACACCACAACCAAAAGCCCCAATTTTTCACAAACAAAGGAACCCTAGAACTATTCTAAGAATTCAAGAAAAACATGAAACTAATTTCCAAGCTTGGGTTATAGAAGATTACCTTTTAATTTCTTGATTTCCAAATGGTAATAACAGCAACAAACAAGCAAATATTATTGAAGAAGAATTTGTTGGTGTTATTGTTTCGAAAGTCAATTTATTGACTGACAGTAAAGATTGGTGGATGGATACTGGTGCAACAAGAAATATCTGTGGAAACAGAAATATGTTTCTCACCTACACTCCTAACAATGGCGATGAAAAGTTATATATGGGCAATGCAATTGTTACAACTGTTGTTGGAAAAGGGAAAGTGATTCTGAAATTCACTTTCGGGAAAGAATTTTTTTTGGGGATAAAGTAAGTATTTTAACCAAAATAAAACTATACAAGAGCAAAGGGGCATACCCCAGACAACTAGGAGGATAGGCCCTCATAGAAGAAAATCCGAAAGGCTACACGCAGAATAAGATCAAAATAAGATGTCATCGGGCAAGTGCTAGGAGAGGTGAAGCCATTTATTTTCATAAGATGGTTTCACCTTCCGCAATAAGCTAGCACGATTCCGAACATCAAAAACAATATCGCTAAGAAGAACAAAAACAGGGCGAGGAGGCCCATCATGGGTGCGGGCATTCCACTCCCTCCAAATATGGCAAACTGACGCAACAAATGACAGTCAACAAGAATATGAAGCAAATAGTCGTCGGTAAACTGATACATCCACTCAACAGTCTGAAGCCAATCATGAGATCCAGCACAGTCGACCAGACACTCGAAGAGAAATAGCATTGGAAGAAAAGATGATCAATATCCTCACCTGAGCAACCACAGAGGATACAACGCGAGCATGCAGAGATACCGAACCTCATCAGACTATCCTGGGTACATAGGCCTCCCTGAATAGACATCCAAAGCAGAAAGGAATGGCGGAAAATTTTTTTGGTGGGATTCGAACCTGGGATCGTTTAAAGAACTTGCTCTTATGGATGTACTACATGTCCCTGAAATTACTGAGAATCTTGTTTCTGATTCTGTTTTAAGCAAGAAGAGTTTTAAACTTGTATTTTATTATGACAAATTCGTTCTCACTAAGGGGGGAACATTTTTAGGAAAGGGCTACCTCTCTGAATGTCTCTTCAAACTCAATGTAATTGTTGATGCTACTATTAATAAAATAAATAAGGCTTCTGTTTACTTGCTTGAATCTTCTACATTATGGCATTCTAGACTAGGTCACATAAACTTTAAATGTATGCATAGAATGATTAATCCTTTTTTGCTACCCAGTTATACAAAAGACAATATGCATAAATGTGAAACATGTGTTGAATCAAAGTTTGCTAGCAAGTCCTACAAGTCTGTGACTCAAAGGTCAAATGAACTGTTAGAATTAATTCATACTGATTTGGGTGATTTTAAATCAATACCAAGTCGCAGTGGAAAGAATTTTTTTTTTTTTGGGATAAAGTAAGTATATTAACCAAAACAAAACCATACAAGAGAAAAGGGGCATACCCCAGACAACTAGAGAGGGCAGACCCTCCTAGAAGAAAAGTTGAAAGGCTACAAGCAAAATAAGATCAAAAGAATATGTCATCGGACAGGTGCCAGGTGAAGCCATTTATTGTCATAAGATGGTTTCACCTTCCGCAATAAGCTAGCACGATTTTGAACATCAAAAACTCACTAAGAATAACAAAAACAGGGCGAGGAGGCCCATCATGGCGCGGGCATTCCTCTCCCTCCAGATATGGTAAACTGACGCAACAAACGACATCCGAACAAGAAGATAACTGTGGGACACAGAAACTGGACGACGCATACTATCCCGGGCTCGCGGCCCGGTCGGGAGTACGGAGTAGCCACGGGGGACTAAACCGGAGAGTAATGGAGTCACCACCCGGTATGAATCGGGAAAATGAGATTTAAGGCCGCACTCACCCCTCGCAAGGGAAGACCTCAAACCGTTGGGTTCGGAATGGTCCCTTACTTATGCCACTTGTAATGAAAGGATTTATGTAATAATTTAATCAGGCTTAAGTAGCACTTATTTCCAAGAGTATCATGCTTCTAAATTCACATGTACAAAATAAAAATTACACCTAAGTTTACATATATTTCACATCTAAGATTGCATGCTTGAAAGTACATCAAATGAGCGACAAACATACAACTTCACTGGCATATTATATTCAAGAAAACACAAGCACACATACTAACCACACGAGCACACATGTGAGCACCTTCTCAAGTGGTACGTGGAATTGTATCCAAAGTACAGACCGTACTACCGTCCATTTGAAATCGGCTACGGAATTTATGTCTGGGCTTCCATCCGATATACCACAAGAAATAATACTCAAATGTTATCATGACATAGGCATATGAATTGTAATACATTAAACACATTGTATTCATACATGTGGGGATAGCTACTAGGAAAACTATGTATGAAATCTGATGAAAATGACTCAGTTCAGTGGGTGCGTGTTCGCGTAGCGTTCGATAACGCGTTCGAATGGTAAACAGAAGGTTCGCGTTCGTATAGCATTCGAGAACACGTTCGAACGGAACCAGACCTGATGCATGATGAGACTAAGGAATTGCGTGTGCATTTGCGTA
>SKCR01020304.1:0-35054 GCA_019454045.1 Zanthoxylum bungeanum | reverse complement strand
GGATGACGAGCCTGATGTGCCAGAACCTATTTGACCGGATGATGGGCCTCTTTGGCGTCATCTCAAACGGCTTTACCTCTTGGTCTGCAGAATGGCCGCCATAGGGCTTAGGGGGAGTTATAGGGACGTAGATGGCCATTTTAGTTTGGCCGAATTGGAGTTATTAGAAGAGGCTAGGTCTATGTACAAAGACGTTGTACTTTGTCGCATTTATGAAGAGGGAGAGGTCGTTTATATTTGTGATTCTTCTTATTTTGATTCTCTTGCAGATGCTCAGCCAATAAACGCACCACAACAATCATCGCCACATGTAGCATCTTCGGAGCCCTCAATGCGCGCTTCGTCTCTCGAAAAGACGTCGTCTTCAGCCCCTTCGCCAATGCCTCTTTGGCCCGCTCCCCCTGATCCTTCAATTCAAAAGAGGCTATTCTTGAATGGTCGTCGTTTCAGCCCCTATCTCCATGCCTATTCAGCCTGCTTCTCTTGATCCTTCGATCCACCAAACGGCTACTCCTAAACGGTCGTCACCTCCGGCCCCTATTTCATCTCCTATTCGGGCTCCATCTCCCGTTCTTCCAGTCCAATATCCTAGGAAAGAACCAGTGTTGCCACTGAAAGCCCTTATCCCATCTGTTGCTGAGCCGTCCGGTTCTACTAGTAGGCCCGGAACTGTAAGTGGTTTTTTCTTATGTTCTCTCTTCTTCGTCTATTTTGGTTTGATTTAACTCTGGCTCTTTTTTAATTTAGGCGCCAGATCAATTCTTACAATCGGTCCAGGATATTTTGAGCGATCTGGACCAATTAGCGTCAGCTTCGTCATTGCCTACCCTGTCTCCGGCCCAGGCCGCAACAGACTTTGAGGCCCTTCTGGAGGTCCTCGGCTAGTACGCATTACTCATGACAACTGAAATCACTCAAGCTGCCCTGCCCGAGAACATTCTCAAAATAGAAAATGTTTCTTCTGAGCTAGACCGACTTTTGGGTCTTCATGTCTTGCCCATATCAGCGGAATGCCGTCTTTTTCTTCAAGACTTGCAAAGCAATGTCCCGGCCCTTATTCTTCGTTATTGAACCATACATAGCCAGAAAGCCGGGCTACGCGCATCAATAATTAAGAAAGACTGGCTCTGAGACACCTTTGATAATCTTCGGCAAGCCATAAGAGAATCTACAGACGAAATGGTTATCGATGAGTCTTTACTGCTGGATCTAGAACAACATTTATAGGATATCCAGCGCCAGATAGAGGAAAGCCGCATGAGGCAGGATGGAAAGAAGAGAGGGGTCGCCACTCTGGTAGCTGAGGCCACTACCACTATGGCTGAATTTAAGGATTTGGCCTGAGTTGATTTTTAGAATGGCCTGGCCGTTCTAGTGAGGGCCGATGCTGAGATGCAAAGAGAGTGGCGGAACCTGGGAGAGGAGTTCTTACTTCTGAAGGATTCGCCTGATGAGCTTCAGCGATCTTCGGCCATCCAATAATTATGTAATAATGTAGGACGTTCCATCGTTGTACTTTTGAGGATGTTTTCGTCCGGTATTAATGAAAAATACATTCTTATATTACTTAGCTCTGTCCGTATTGCAAAGACATTATGTTCTCATGCTCCCATAATGAGGACACATATTTTTTCAAGTATTTACCATTTATCAACCTAACATGCATTTTTCCATTCAAATTTTTTAAATGATATGCCCCGTCTGGCAATACGCTTTTTATCTCGAATGGGCCTTCCCAATTAGGCGATCATTTTCCATATGCCGGATCGTTGGCACCAAGTGGCAATATAGTTTTCCACACTAATTCCCATTTTCTGAACGATTTAGCCATGACTCTCTGATTATATTCCCTAGCCATTTTTTTTCTTTTGCGCTTCCAAATGAATTATGACATCGCATTTTATATCGTCTAATTCCAATAAATTTTGGATCATTGCTTCGCTGTAGTCTTCCCTTGTCAATTCCTTTTACAACATTACCCTAGTGGATTCAATATTAACTTCCACTGGTAATACGGCCTCTAAATCATATACTAATTGAAATGGCGTGACCGAGGTACTCGTTCGTGGTGACGTCCTATATGCCCATAGAGCCTGACTCAAACACTCATCCCATCGCCTGACATGTCCATTACCATTTTCTGAATCAACCTTTTAAGGGTCTTATTGGACGATTCTGCCTAATCATTTGACTAGGGGAATATGGAGTAGTGTTTACTAGCCGGATCCCATATTCGGCAAGAAGCTTTTTACCACTCTCTCCATTTAACAAAATACCATGATCCACCATTATTGTTTGTGTATACCGAATCGATGAATGATGTGATCCTTTATGAACTTGATAATTTACTCTTGAGAGATCTCCACTACCGGGGCTAGATGCAGGATAGATTTTTTATCAAATATATCGCTCATCCCATGAATGGCCATGGTTAATGACATGGACCATTTCGGTTGCTGGTGCCTTCTGAATGGGTTCATGCTTCTGACAAGCAACGCACCCCTTGACATACGATATGCACGACTCTCTCATTTTCAGCCAATAATATTCGCTCCGTATGATCAACCACCTTATCTTTATTCCGGCCTGGTGAGCCCTACAAACACCTTCATGTATTTCGGCCATAATAGTTCTAGATTTCGATGGCCCCACACATTTCAACAATAGACCGTCTTGGTGTTTTTTATATAACACATCTCCCGAAATCACGTAGTTCAAGGCTTTGAGTTTCAGCCTTCGATCTTTCCCATTTTCGGGTTGTCTTAAGAACTCTTTTATCTCTATTTTCCAATCGTCCCCATCTTGGACCTCAAAGGTCATAACATCCATCACCCTCTTTCATCTCATCAGGGCTGGCTTGACCTATTCGCTTCTATATATACCATCTACGCTTGTCTGTTTATACCCTGAGGCCGCTTGGGCCGAATTGTTGGCCACTTCGTTTTTCGTTCTTCATTCTTGGAACGTGTTCTAGCTCCGCATAGTCAAATTAGTCTAGCAACTCTTTAGCTATATCTGATAGTGCCATGACTGATGGGCTCTCGCATTTAAAGGCTCCCGTTACCTGTTGGATTACTAGTTGTGAGTCTCCTCTAATGGAAACGTGTGTTATACCTATATTGATGAGTAATTCCAACCTAAATATCAAGGCCTCGTACTCGGCTTGGTTGTTGGTGCAATATTCGTCCAACCTAATTATGAAAAGGAATGATTCTCCCAATGGACTGACTAAGACTATTTATATCACTGCTACTTTCATTGTGCTAGATCCATCAAAATACATTATCCATGGTTTCAAGCTGCATTCAACTAATTCCATTTCCATTTCTCTAATGGTACTTAAACATGGGTGATCGACTAAGAAATCTGCCAAGGCCTGATTTTTTACAGCCTTTTGAGGTTCATGTCGTATATCGAATTCTGGCAATGATAATGACCAGAAACCAACTCTTTGGTGCAAAATAGGACGAGAGAACATGTACTTGTTAGGGTTGGTGCTCAGAGCACTAATTCGGACCGTATTTATGTCTGATTCATGAATACGAACATCCAATTTTTCCATAATATTACTTACTTAATGGTTACACCTCTTGTTTTTATATACGTATTTGATCTAATTACTATTAGATTGAAACTAAATGTGGTTTAGTGATATGTATATATAGACAAAGGCCCGATAATATATAATGCAGTACACAGTTACAAAGTTAGTTTGTAATTGACATTGGGAAAGTGTAACTGCCAAATGTATATTATCAAATATAGTTTCTGGTCAAGATTTACTAACACGGGTCGGTTAGTCAAATCCGTTGAGACCAGTACATGTCGTATATCGAGACTTGGTCCGATGGTTTATCCAAATGAACCATGAGTCGAGGGGAGACTCGTATAGACGTGTAGGTGTTTATAATAGATAAACACTGAACGACTCACCGAAGATCTTAATGGATGGTACACCAACTTCAATAAGAATCTTCTTGGGTTGAGTAGCATAGTGGTCATTCGACTTGAGACCCCACTTGATGTATGAGACTTCCTCCACACTTAGATGCAGTCACGTCACCGATCTATTTAGATCAGATCTCGCCTGTTCGTTGGGTGTGGACGATCCTCAGGATTATCCTGTGTGCTGTTCAAGATAGGATCCGTCAGTTTGTTACAGAGCATAGGTTAGTCCATATGTGTTTAGCAGTCTGTTAAAATTTTGGGGCCACAGTATACTTTGGAATTAAGTTTCTGAATGTTATAGAGATTGCTAATAGAAATTGTTAGACAATTATGACCCATAGCGTCACCGTTTGTAAAAGACATTGTGTTTTGTACAAAATTGACTATGTAATATTGAAATTGCCTTTTATCATTTCGTAATTCATTTACTATTACATATAAATGGTAAAAGTCCATATGATTAGTTCCGGATTGAGATGATATGAGACAGTATCAATCCATAAAGGTTTAATCATTAAATATCCCTAGTCGTAGTATTATCGAGACTGGACATCGATAATGCGGAATAGACTAGTATTGCACTTGTGCGCGTTGTGAGAGCATAACGGCACAGTTCTCATATGTTTAAGTATAGGATACTTATGCAAGTGCGATAGGAGGTTGTGTTTTACCGATGGTACGGAAAACAGCTTCGCTCTGGATAGACCCCGCGGAATCCCATTGGTAGTATGTATATGTGTCTACGGGAGTCCGCGTCAGGGTAGATGTATTTGGTCTTAACCTGAGACTTACATCGCTAATACTTGCGACAATCGGTAAACTTTGGTTTTGGTCGTCCAGGGCTTTAACAGGTTCTGTGTACGCCTCTATTGGGTTTATCGAGAATCGTAGTGTATTGGATGTGATGTCAAGACGGAAGTGTCACTCCAGACATATGGAGATGATGATCACGCAGGGATTCATAACTCGTTCTCTATTGTGTTGCAACCATCGGGATAATGTGACAAGGTCATGATTATCCGATTCAAAGAGACTAGTTGTTTGATATCCGATATGTGCTTCGTACGGGGCAGACACTATTCCAGCCCCAGGCCTAGCACGTGACATCTGATACTGGATCGAAATACGAGATACTAGGTATTCTACGTCTGACATAGATTATATATTCCAGTAAGAATATTTCTGGAGAATTGGGTAGGCACGGTGCTTTGCTAGAAGCCAACCATGTCTTGTAAATCGGTAAGCACGTAGTACGAGGTACTCGCTTTATCGGATAGTCCGATAACCGGATTTACTGCCAACATATCCAGAGATCTCTTGGGTCGCTTCCCAAGGATTCACCGATGACAGTTGACTTAAATTGGAATTAATCTGGGATTAATTAAGAGAGAGAAAATTAATCTGGGATTAATATGGGCTTTGTTTAATCTGGGATTAAAAGTGTACAGTGGCGACGAAAGAACGCGATTAATTTGGAATTAATCGGTAAAATAAATTTAATAGTTAAATTTGATTTTTCTATTTAATTTATTCAAACGGGCTAAAATTAATATATCGGATATATTAAAATGAATTGGATTTCATTACGAGATTAAAGTCGGACTTTAATGCGAACGAACGAATTAATTTAGAATTAGTTCGTGAACGACGTTCGTAATATATTTGCGAGGCATCGTTATTTAATTAAATTAGATTTAATTATTTAGCGACGAAGGATCGTTTAATCGGATTAAACGGAACCGAGCCGCGGCAAATGCCCGTAGAGATATTTGAATTTCGGATTCAAATTTTTGGAGCCAAGTGTGGTAGGTGTTCCCACCACACAACCACCTTTTTTTACTTTTTATGAAAACCATTTACCAATCCTACCTTGATTAGGGTAAAAGGTGAAAGGTTTTACTTTTGGTAAAAACAAAAGGGGTATTTTACACACTTTTGCCATGACATTCATTAATGAAAAAACAAAAACCCTAGACATTGGAGTGCCTTGGCCGAAACTTCTCTCTCTCTCTCTCTTTGATTTGTTTTCAAATCAACAAAGCTAGCACTTTGGAAGTGAACAAAGGTGATAGGGAAACTCCTCAATAGCTTGGAATCATCATAAAGCTTGGATTCATCCTAAAGCTTGGATCTTGGAGATCCAAGATCTCAAAATTTTTAAAAGCTCCAACACTCATTGTAAGCATATTCCGCACCTTATAATGATCAACTCTTATATTATGCATGCTTATTAGATCCTTATAATGTTCTAGGAACACTAACAATGGTATCATGAGCCTAATTTGAGCATGATAATTTTAGGGTTCTTGAATCTTAAAATTTGGGGTTTTTTGATTTTGGGCATGATTTTTTGAAATTGATGCTTTGAGTATGTTTACAACATGATAACTTAGAGTTATACATGATTAGATTTCAAATAAATCAAAAGCAACAAAAATAAAAAATTGTTATGTGGCCGAACCACTTAGGTTTGCACTGCAGTTTTTTGTTTTTTGTAACATGAAATAATGTGTTTGGATGCATGTTTAAATGATGATAGTTGGTTTAATATGATTAGAATCAATGTCTATAATGTTCATGTTAAAATCAAAGTGCATGTTGAGCATGAAATGATGATCTTAGGCTTCAATATGTCTCAAGCATGCAATGATGTGTTTATGGCTTGATTTTATGTTAAGCATGAATTATTAGTTTAAGCATGATTAATTAAGTTAATTAATATTTTGGAAATATTGAGTTTAATTAATTAATTATGGCTAATACACTTTAATTAAAATAATTGTGATATTTGGAATATTATAATTATGTAAATATGCCTTTAAAATTGAATTGGGCTAAAAGTGTGTATTTGGGCCTAATGGGCTTGGTTTGACCAAGTTTGGTTTTGGACTTTTGGATTGGATCCAATTGGGCCCAAAACCAATTCCATGAAGTCCAAATACATCACTTGCCCTTTAAAGTATTTGATTGGGCCTAATGGGCCTAAATTGATTTGATGGCAATAGGGTGATTCCTATTGGGCCTTGGCATTTTGGGTTTGATCCATTATGGCCAAAGCCCATGCCTTAAGAATCAATTAAAAGCCCATTGGACTTTAATTAAAAAGACATTGGATGTTATTGGGCCTTTGAGACCCATCAAGATTGGATTTGGAATCCAAGTCTTTAAGGCAACTATGTAAGTGTAAATATTTAATTTGGAATTAAATAAGAATTAGTATTGAATACAAATAAATTGGATTTAAGTTGTAGTTCGATATAATTCAAGAATACGTACTCAAAAGTATTTATTCAAACGAGTTGGACTCGCGCAAATCAAATCATTGTTTGAACATTGGATGGTCATTAATCAAAGATTAATTAATTGGATTAGATTGATTGTAATAAACATGTTTTGATTGAATACATAAATGTGATGTATGAATAACGTATATCGGATGGATATTAGAAGGGCAAGGGCAATTTTGGAAATTGTAATAAGTTTAGAATTTATTAAATTGGACCTGCGTGTCCAGCCTTTAATCTCATTACTCCTTGTAATTCTCTTCTCACCTATTCCCCTCAATGTATATGAGGTTTCTTTATTGTATTTTGTAAAAGGGTAGGAGTTAGAATAGTTCTAGTCGGGGAGAGGAAAGTGAGTGATTTGTTCTAGGAACAATCTGTTTAAATATCCATCCGCATATCGTTATTAATTTACTTTTGCGCCTTATGATGTTTTAGAAGCATGCTTAAGGGTGTATGATGAGACCTAATCAAAGATAATAAATTGGATGCCAATTTACGCGAAAAACCCTCAAAAATATATTAAGCGTTTTTCCTTCCGTTGAGTGATTCTTACTCAAGATCCAAAGTTGGCATTGGCTTGTTGGCCAAAGTCAAGGCCTTTGTCAATTGAGGATGTGTTTGAATCATGAAGGTTTTGTTACATATCGGTGTCTTGTCCAAGTTGTGATTTGTTGGCCAAAGTCAAGATCACTTCTTGTCCATCGACATTGATTACGAAACTTTCCATGTCAATGGGTCCCGCTTAACTGGAATCATTAAGCTTGTTGTGCCAAAGCCAAGGCTTAGTTGATTCAGAGGAAAAAGGTTAGGAAAATATGTTTGACATATTGACATATATAAAGTATATGTGTTTCGGACTTGGATGTCCACCTACCGGATCTAGGAATTGGATGAGATCCAATTGATCTTCGAGATCTACCTAGTTAAGTTTCATACAGCTTGTTGGCCAAAGTCAAGGTTGTATGTTATTTAACGGGATCCTAGCCCACTAGGAAACTAGGTTTCCCGAGTACTCGACAGAGGGTTAGAGGCTCGCCGAAAAATAGTGGGAGGCTAGTATTGAATTTGCAATTTCATTCAGATACTTAGCTTTACGCGCTTTCAAATAATTTCGTCAATATTACTTTATTAGTTGGACTAATATATTGTTATTTTTCTATGTAACAGTTAGACTGTACCCATTATCGTTGACTAGATAGTTAGACTATCGTAGATCAAGATGACTGGCAAAGGAAATGTCCGTGATATTATCATGGGAGATAATGTCTTCAAGGGCACAAATTTTGCTGATTGGGAAATGAACCTTAGGATTGTCCTAGGTTCAGAGAGGCTGTTGTATACTACACAAAGACCTCTTGGGCCAAAACCCGGACCGACTGAGACACTTGAGCTGGAGCTTTGGAAGACTCACAGCGATGATTGTGACACAACTCAGTCAATTATGCTTGCTTCGATGACTCAGCACTTTCGCAGACAAAATAGGGACTTGGATCCTTATAATATGTTGGCAAGGTTGCAAGATCTGCATCGCTCTAACAAGAGGATGCAGAGGTACGAGTTAGTCAGGAAGCTCTTTCGCTCACGCATGACAGATGGCATGTCCGTTGAGTCCCACGTGGCTCAGATGGTCGCCGACATCGATGAGCTGGCCAGCATGGGGATTGTCTTTGAGGCAGAGATTACTGTGGACATGGTCCTGCAATCCCTCCCCGATACTTGGAGACAGTTCATCATAAATTATAATTTGATGAACACCAGTGATACTCTTGGAGAGTTACTGTCAACTCTCAAGGAGGCTGAAAAGGAGTTTCAAAAGGGCAACAAGCGCGAGGCGCACTTTGCATCGACATCTCATGGACCTAAGGCTGGGCAAGGCAACTGGAGGGGTGTGCGAAAGAAGAAGCATATGCAAAAGGGCAAGGCCAAAAAGTCAAAGGCTTCTGGGAAGCCAAAGGACAAATCTCAAGATGTTTGCCTACAGTGCGGCAAGCGGGGTCACTGGAAGCGTGACTGCCGCGAGTACAAGGCGCTTCAGAAGGAGATAAAGGCGGGCAAGGCACCGGCCTCAGGTATGTTTGTTATTGAGATAAACATGGCTACTTCTAGCTTTAAAAATTGGATTTTTGATTCTGGTTGTGGTACTCATATATGTACTGATGCGCAGGATCTGCAGATTAGCAGGAGACTGGCTTCAGGAGAGATTGATCTGCGTGTTGGAAACGGGACACCTGTTGCTGTTTTGGCCGTGGGCACTTTTGTTTTAGAACTGCCTTCGGGACATGTACTTAAACTATCAGACTGTTATTATGTACCTAGTTTGACTAGGAATATTATCTCTGTATCTTGTTTGACCCAATGCGGGTACACTTTTGTATTCCGAAACACTGGGTGTTTTGTTTATAAAGATGATTTTGAGATATGTTCAGCTGATGCTAATAATGGTCTTTATATTTTGAATATAAATCAATCTCAAACATATAATGTAACAAACAAAAGGCTCAAACTAAGTAACAAAGATGAGACTTACATGTGGCATTGTCGTCTGGGACACATTAACAAGACTCGCATATCCACACTTTCGAAGAGTGGGTACTTGGACGGATTTGATCCAAATTCATATGACGTCTGCGAATCTTGCTTATTAGGCAAAATGCCTAAATCACCTTTTAGCGGTAAAGGTGTACGCGCCACCGAACTGTTAGCCCTCGTTCATAGTGACGTTTGTGGGCCCATGTCTAGCCAGGCTAGAGGTGGATTTGAATACTTCGTAACCTTTACGGATGATGCATCGCGTTATGGTTATGTGTATCTTATGAGACACAAGTCGGAAACTTTTGAGAAATTCAAAGAGTTTCGACACGAAGTTGAAAAACAGACCGGCAAGAGTATAAAGACATTACGGTCGGACCGTGGTGGCGAGTACTTGAGCAATGAGTTTCTAGATTACTTGAAAGAATATGGTATTCTTTCACAGTGGACTCCTCCTGGAACACCGCAATTAAACGGTGTATCCGAACGGAGAAACCGAACTCTGTTGGACATGGTAAGGTCTATGATGAGTCGCACTGAGCTACCTATTTCCTTCTGGGGATATGCATTAAACAGTGCAGTTCTTATTTTGAATAAGGTTCCGTCAAAGTCTGTACAACAGACACCATATGAGATATGGACAGGAAAGAAACCGGGTTTCTCATTCCTAAAGATTTGGGGATGCTGGGCATACGTCAAACGTTTGGAAGGTACCAAACTTGAACCCAAATCGGATAAATGCCTATTCGTAGGATATCCTAGGGAAACCAAAGGATATTACTTCTATCACCCACGAGAGAACAAAGTATTTGTTGCTCTACATGCGGTTTTCCTTGAGAAGGAATTCCTAAATACAGTGGTAAGTGGGAGGAAAGTAGAACTCGATGAAAATCGGAGTGATACTGTTCCTGGCATAGAATCCTCAACGGAACAAGAACAGTCCATCCGGGATGAGACTGTACCACAATCTTCTATTACACAAGGACCGCGTAGGTCGGAGAGAGTCAGGAACCAACCTGAGAGGTATGGGTTTCTGATCTCACCTCATGTAGATATTAATCTCATTGAGGAAGACGAACCGGCTACGTATGAGGAAGCGATACAAGATATCGATTCCACTTTATGGCAAGAGGCCATGAAGTCCGAAATGGATTCCATGTACACCAACCAAGTTTGGACACTGGTTGATGCACCAGAAGGCGTAAAGCCTATTGGATGCAAATGGATCTTCAAGAAGAAGACCGACATGGAAGGCAACGTACAAACGTACAAAGCTAGGCTTGTAGCGAAGGGGTATCGTCAACGACATGGTGTCGATTACGACGAAACTTTCTCACCCGTTGCCATGATTAAATCCATTCGGATAATGCTTGCTATTGCTGCATATTTCGATTACGAGATATGGCAGATGGACGTTAAAACCGCTTTCCTTAACGGAAACCTTTTGGAGGATGTTTATATGCAACAGCCTGACGGTTTTATCGTGCCTAAACTTGCAAACAAGGTTTGTAAGTTAAATCGGTCCATTTATGGACTGAAGCAAGCATCGCGGTCATGGAACCAACGTTTTGATGAGATCATAAAAGAATATGATTTCATTCAAAACGAGGATGATCCTTGTGTATATAAGAAGGTTAGTGGGAGCGCACTGACATTCATTGTCCTTTATGTTGACGATGTATTGCTTATGGGCAATGACATTCCCATGTTAACATCGGTGAAGCTTGGCTTTCATTAAAATTCTCCATGAAAGATCTGGGAGAAGCAGCCTTTATTCTAGGAATAAAGATCTACAGGGATAGATCTAGAAAGCTGCTTGGACTCTCTCAGAGTACGTACATTGACAAAGTGTTGAAAAGATTCAACATGGATCAGTCCAAGAGGGGACTGTTGCCAGTGTCACATGGCATCTCTCTATCTAAGGACATGTGTCCTAAAACTCAAGATGAGAGAAATAGCATGAGTCGGATACCGTTCGCCTCGGCAGTCGGATCGATCATGTATGCCATGATATGTACTCGACCTGATGTCTCGTATGCTTTGAGCATGTGTAGTCGCTATCAGGCCGATCCAGGTGATGGTCACTGGATGGCAGTTAAGAACATCCTTAAGTATCTTAGACGAACTAAGGATGCTTTCTTGATTTATGGAGATGGAGAACTTGAGGTAACTGGGTATACCGATGCAAGTTTCCAAACCGATAAAGACGACTCTAAGTCGCAATCCGGGTACATATTTTGTTTGAACAACAACAGAGCAGTAAGCTGGAAATCTTCCAAGCAAGAGACTGTTGCCGATTCAACAACAGAAGCGGAGTATATTGCTGCATCTGAAGCAGCAAAAGAGGCAGTTTGGATCCGTAAATTCCTAATTGGATTAGGAGTAGTTCCGTTAGCAGCTGAGCCCGTTCCATTATTGTGTGACAATAACGGGGCTATAGCGCAGGCTAAGGAACCACGGTCTCATCAACGATCCAAGCATGTTCTTCGACGTTTCCATCTGATTCGTGAGATCATACATCGTGGCGATGTGAAGATCGAGAAGGTCGCATCAGATGACAACATTGCAGACCCGCTGACGAAAGCTATTTCACAGCAAAAGTTTGAGAAACACATACATAGTTCAGGTGTTAGATGCTTGAGTGACTGGCTATAGGCCAAGTGGGAGATTGTTAGACAATTATGACCCATAGCGTCACCGTTTGTAAAAGACATTGTGTTTTGTACAAAATTGACTATGTAATATTGAAATTGCCTTTTATCATTTCGTAATTCATTTACTATTACATATAAATGGTAAAAGTCCATATGATTAGTTCCGGATTGAGATGATATGAGACAGTATCAATCCATAAAGGTTTAATCATTAAATATCCCTAGTCGTAGTATTATCGAGACTGGACATCGATAATGCGGAATAGACTAGTATTGCACTTGTGCGCGTTGTGAGAGCATAACGGCACAGTTCTCATATGTTTAAGTATAGGATACTTATGCAAGTGCGATAGGAGGTTGTGTTTTACCGATGGTACGGAAAACAGCTTCGCTCTGGATAGACCCCGCGGAATCCCATTGGTAGTATGTATATGTGTCTACGGGAGTCCGCGTCAGGGTAGATGTATTTGGTCTTAACCTGAGACTTACATCGCTAATACTTGCGACAATCGGTAAACTTTGGTTTTGGTCGTCCAGGGCTTTAACAGGTTCTGTGTACGCCTCTATTGGGTTTATCGAGAATCGTAGTGTATTGGATGTGATGTCAAGACGGAAGTATCACTCCAGACATATGGAGATGATGATCACGCAGGGATTCATAACTCGTTCTCTATTGTGTTGCAACCATCGGGATAATGTGACAAGGTCATGATTATCCGATTCAAAGAGACTAGTTGTTTGATATCCGATATGTGCTTCGTACGGGGCAGACACTATTCCAGCCCCAGGCCTAGCACGTGACATCTGATACTGGATCGAAATACGAGATACTAGGTATTCTACGTCTGACATAGATTATATATTCCAGTAAGAATATTTCTGGAGAATTGGGTAGGCACGGTGCTTTGCTAGAAGCCAACCATGTCTTGTAAATCGGTAAGCACGTAGTACGAGGTACTCGCTTTATCGGATAGTCCGATAACCGGATTTACTGCCAACATATCCAGAGATCTCTTGGGTCGCTTCCCAAGGATTCACCGATGACAGTTGACTTAAATTGGAATTAATCTGGGATTAATTAAGAGAGAAAATTAATCTGGGATTAATATGGGCTTTGTTTAATCTGGGATTAAAAGTGTACAGTGGCGAAAGAACGCGATTAATTTGGAATTAATCGGTAAAATAAATTTAATAGTTAAATTTGATTTTTCTATTTAATTTATTCAAATGGGCTAAAATTAATATATCGGATATATTAAATGAATTGGATTTCATTACGAGATTAAAGTCGGACTTTAATGCGAACGAACGAATTAATTTAGAATTAGTTCGTGAACGACGTTCGTAATATATATTTGCGAGGCATCGTTATTTAATTAAATTAGATTTAATTATTTAGCGACGAAGGATCGTTTAATGGATTAAACGGAACCGAGCCGCGGCAAATGCCCGTAGAGATATTTGAATTTCGGATTCAAATTTTTGGAGCCAAGTGTGGTAGGTTTCCCACCACACAACTACCTTTTTTTTACTTTTTAGAAACCATTTACCAAACCTACCTTGATTTGGGTAAAAGGTGAAATGGTTTCACTTTTGGTAAAAACAAAAGGGGCTTCTCTACACACTTTTGCCACGACATTCATTACATGAAAAAAAACAAAAACCCTAGACAATTGGAGTGCCTTGGCCGAACTTCTACTACTCTTCTCTCTTTGATTTGTTTTCAAATCAACAAAGCTAGCACTTTGGAAGTGAACAAAGGTGATAGGGAAACTCCTCAATAGCTTGGAATCATCATAAAGCTTGGATTCATCCTAAAGCTTGGATCTTGGAGATCCAAGATCTCAAAAATTTTAAAAGCTCCAACACTCATTGTAAGTATATTCCGCACCTTATAATGATCAACTCTTATATTATGCATGCTTATTAGATCCTTATAATGTTCTAGGAACACTAACAGAAATGTCACGGGATAAGACATTAGAGATTTGACGTTTACATCTATATCTATGGGTTTATCCGGATACCTTGACGGAGGGATTTATACGTAGGCAATGACCTCGACCTGTATGATTAATTGTGTTTGTCCGTGGATCATCACAATGAACGGGTGGGTAAATTATGGACACGAAATTGGATTTTGTGGCGGAATACCTGAATCTAGAGAGTCTCACTAATGAAATATACTCGTAGAGCACTAGGGAAACATTTATAAATAATACTGATTATTTTGTAAGTCGTTTAAAAAATTAAACGAAAAATACATGTTAGGGACCCAATAGTCATTCTTAATTTTCGTGTATTTGCATTTAATGATAGATTTTATCAAATACACATTAATTAATTGTCAAATTGAGATATTTGACTTATATCATAATATATATTATTTTATATTTAATGTAAATATAATACATATATTTAATATAATTTGTATTTAAATAATTATTTAATTATTTAATTGTTAAATGATAAATTAATAAAGATACAAATATCCTAAAGTTGTGATAATTGTTGAGATGACTTAAAGTTGCTTTATTTGACTTTAAGAAAATCATTAAATGGTT
Source organism: Zanthoxylum bungeanum (assembly GCA_019454045.1). Classification (NCBI taxonomy): domain Eukaryota; kingdom Viridiplantae; phylum Streptophyta; class Magnoliopsida; order Sapindales; family Rutaceae; genus Zanthoxylum; species Zanthoxylum bungeanum. Next base: position 20,072 of record SKCR01020304.1, on the reverse strand, counting down.
TGATGATGGCTTTTACAAGTTGATAAAGCAAAATTAAATGAAATAAAAAATATCTAGATATTATATATACATGCAATTTCGGCCAAGGCTTATTTGTGGAGTATATATTGTTTTGTTTCATTTTTTTTAGGGTTTAACAAGTTCATTTGATACCAAAATAACATAAAAGAGAGTGAGAGAAACTTGAAGTTCAAGAAAAAAGGCTTGAAAAAGCTTGTTTTTGTAAGTCTTTCTTTAATGTCTTCAACATGAAATATGTTTCTAATATGCTTAGCTTAATTTTGTGATGCTTTGATGTTATCTCGATGCTTTGATGTTATCTCTACTCTGATAGTTTGTGTTTATATGGTTGTGAACTTGAATGAAAGATGTGTGTATGTAAGTAGCCTTGAAATGGTTTCAAAGGCTTACTTTTGATTTTTAGAAAATCAAAGTTGCCATTCTAGAGTTAGTAACCACTCCTTGGTGACCTAGAATTATTCTAGAGTTATTTCAAAGTGGTGAGGCTTGATTGGTGAAGTATTGAATGGATTAAAGTGTTGGACTTTGTAAATTTGGTGAAATCGGCCAATTTGATGAAATTGTAAAATTAGGGTTCTTAATCCACTCCAAATTTGGGACTTTTCATATATGTGATGTATTATGGTATGAATATGATGCATGTAAAATTTTAGGTTGATTGGATTTGATCTCGGCATGTTTTGAACTAAATGGACCAAATTACAATTAATTGAAAATTTTGGGTGGCTCACGGCATTAGACTAAAAATTGGGGATTTGTGTGAAATTTGATTTTGATGAATTAGATGTGTTGAAAAACATTTTAGAAATGATTTAGAATCATCCAAAATTGTATTTGACAACTTTTGGACTAAAATGATAAACTTACAAAGTTTTGGGATAATTCGGTAATTACCAAGAAATTTAATTTCTTGTGTAATTTTTCAGAATTTGATAATTGGATAATTAAATAAATAAGTTTATTTGATTGATCCGAGAAAAATTTTTGAAACCAGAAAATTTTGATTTTCCACTATTCCGCTGCGTTACCGATATTCCCCCTTAAAACCCAACAAAATGTTATCAGAGCGAGTCTGATTCTGGCCACCCTAATATGATTATGCCTTTTAAATTCAATGTTTAATTTATTCTTTACTTGTTGCATGCATATATTTATTTAATTTGATTAAATAAATTAAAAGAATCTTTTATGGAATATCCCGGCTAAATAAGGTTTTAAAGTAACTGGTATTTGGAATACTTATTTCTTGGTTCGTCTTGTCAATACGGTTTATAAATATTTTTCCGTCACTACATCCGAGACCGTGCCTCTGCTGTGAGGGTGTAGCCGATAGAGATTTATTTATGCCGGATGTATATTAGATACTAGATAAATTCAAGCGAAAGCGGAATCCTGAACGTCCCTAGCTGTCAGGGTTACGCAAGTAACTTGAGTTTATCATTGACGAGTTTAGCCTTGGTGCGTCTCCTTGTGGGCCCGCCTTAGTAGCGACAACGAGAAACGACCAGGACCGGAAACCAAGGAGTCACAACGAGTGTGATTGACAATGAGTTGTCTACCTGTGAATATACGTAGGCGAGACCGTGCCTCTGCTGTGAGTCGAAATATATTCATGGGGTCCACTTCCCATTATGGAATTCGATTTAATTATTGAATTCTCATTTTTCCGTTGGGGATTACGGTATTACGTAAAATAATAGGAGGCACTGTTAAGTTTTAAAAATTCCTTAACTTAGGCAGTGTGTATTATTATGGAAATAGTCGCTTGTTTGTTTTCCTTAATCTATATTAGATAGAATTAATCTTTTAATTCACTACACACATATTTGTGGTGGTGGTTTTAGGAATATCATTTTCCCTGATAGGCCTACCTCCATTATTGGTTTGTTCCCGGCATTGGCCCGAGGCAGTTCTCCCTCCATGTCTCATCTAGAAGGTGGTAGTGTGACCGGCGTATTGTGAGAGACATTATTGATGACCAATCTTCCCTTTTCTGCCTTGGTAATAGTCCGCTTTACTTTGGGTGTTCCGTATAGGACGAGGTATGGGGATCGTCCCAAGTCTTCTCCTAATGTTCCGACTGTATGGTTTCCGGCCTCATACAATTCTTTGAGAAACTGATTCTGTGATATTCCTCTTCTTCGTGCTTCAGTCCTAATGTCTATTTCTTCTTCTATGTCAGTCATTTCCTCGTCTAAAGCCTATTTGTCTGTTATCGAGAGTGCTACAAATTCTTTTTCATCACCATTACAGACATCTTCGTTATTTCCAGCCCTTTCACTGTTGTCCCATTGAATTTCTCGGACAACAAGTAATGATTCGCCACAACTGATGGCGTACTATCAAACTGAATGACGATAGGGGGTCTTCGTAGTCTGTCTCGTCCCATTTTCGTCTATCAAATTTGGTGCGCTCCTCGCAGTTCGTTGTTGTCCCTTTTCTGTTGTCCCTTTTCTTTACCACTTATATCCGATTTCTCCCTTGTATAAGCACTACGGCCTGTGGTGACCTTTATTTCACCTTATCGACACATCATACGGCCATAATTTCTATGGTGTCTCCTCAGTTGCGTCCTTATCATTTCATCCACATGAGGGTAGTTCCTTCCTAGACGCTACCCCGAATATGGCCTCCGGTATGAATGCCATACATTGGGCCGATGAATTTTCGGCCTAAACGTCTTTATGTTTTGGACGAGGTTTAAATTCTCACCGTAGAACCTCAGAGCGAAGGTCTTTGGTTGCCATGCTACTGGCTCTTTCTTTACTGGCATTTAACGGGTATCTTCCAACTCCCTCATCCACTTTATACTGTTCTTGCACCGTGCACACAGATTTCACCGATCCTTTCTTTCTTGGGGTGTTATGATCCTTTCCAGAGCGCTCGGACGATGACAGTCCTGATCTTCATCTAGGACCAACTTGAACTTTGGCAAGTTCATTTTGGTCAGGTCTGAATTGATCATGTTTAATTCTATCGGCTTTGGAAAAGGGTTGTCGTCCACCGTAATCTTTTTTCGAATGTTATTCATCCAGATTCTATAGCATGCTGCAAAACATTCTCAAAAACAAGACAAATTATTAGTTGAATGAGACCATGCATTATGCCACTTACAATATTTTTTCCCACCGATTTGCTCGGAGCTTGGCAATGTGTGGCGGTCGCTCAAACTAATTTACTTGTCTTTATATAATTGATCGAATATGGCATCGACTTTCATGATATCAAACGAGAAGTTCCTACTCTTTTATCGTTCTTTTCTTTGGCTTGGGATTCAGCCCACGCCTTGCAAACGTATGGCTTCCCTTTAACCAATTCGGCCAAGTATAAGTCGGGCGATTCAGTGTCCATTTCGCTTATTCATAATTGATGTTCCTATAATAAGTTCCTTTGCTGGAATTTTTCCATTTGTTCATTCTCTCTTAATAACTGTTCATAACGCACCACACTAGTGGTGAGTTGGGGGAGATTCCAAAATTCGCAATCTTGAAATTTCTTTTTCAGATCGAAATTGAGACAGCTTTGGCTATTCTCACGAATTCTTTTTCTGGCAAAGGCACGTAACATCGGCATCGAGCCACATTGAACCTTTCTAAGAACGTCTCGGTCCATTCTCCAGGTAACTGTCTTAAGTTTGCCAAATCGACCGAGGCCACTTCAGATTCGGCCTTGTAGGATTGCGCGTGGAACAGCTGTTCCATTTATTTACCAATTTTCTATCGAGTTGGGTGGCAGGCTGATATACCAGGAGAAAGCTACCCCTGATAGTGAGCTGTGGAATAACCTCAACTTATGGAAATCAGTTGCTTCTCCACACTGAAGGGTAAATCATCCTATGTGTTCCTGGTAGAAACTTCCCCAGACCCTGTAAACAGAGAAAAGTCTGGTACTTTGTAATTCCTAGGCCACAGATATGCCACATCGATCTAATCTGGATACGGCTTCCGATACCTTGGCTGAATTGGCCGTACCCCAAGACCGAATTGATTTTGAAGAATCTCGATCATCTGTTCTCTCAATATGTCATTTCCATTGAATGGCATTGCTATGGGCGGCGGTTGTGGTTCTCTCACAAGTGGGACATAGTCGTGGTTCTGCCACTGAGAAGCCTAAAGACCTTGGGGCAATACCACTTCATGTTGTTCCATATTTGGCCATTGGTGTAGGTTTGGCCATAGATGTGGGTCATTGCCCCCAAGACTTATTCCCCCCCCACAAGTCGTAGGGACAGTGACCCCTTACGGAGGAATATTGCTTGGACCAACCTCTTGATTGCTTGGTGCCAGAAGAGGTGTAGTCCACGGTAGGGTTGTTCCCCCGTTTACACATTTGGCCATTAACTCATTTAATGAGCTTAAGTGTTTTGCCATATTTTCATAATGTAAGTTACTAGTCGAAGTGAACTTATCTATGATATGAGCATTTTGAAGCCTAACCTGCTCGACAACATCCTGCGTGAATTCACCGAACAATGTGAGAACCGCGTTAGGGTGAGCTCTCGCATAGGCTCATGTCGACCAGCGTCTGCCAGACCCTCTAAATGGCCTACTACGACTGGAACGTGGGGCTGGTTGGTTTGCTCCAGTCCCCCTTCCTCCATACTTGAGTCAGTTTGAGTGTTTCTTTTCGGAGGCATTTCCACTTTTATATCAATCCTCCTATTGTGGTCGCCAAAAAAACTGTTTTCGCAATTTTCTGCCTGAAGAAACGTGTAAGGTTCAAACCTCCTGAGACAAAGTCCCAGCAAGGGGAGCTTGATTAAGTGAATAAACCTCCAAGGGGCACAACTTGATTAAGTGAATAAACCCCCAAGGGGCACAAACACACAAATTATAGATTCTAAAACTACGAACTAAAAAATAAGATGCTCGTTTGAGTCTTCATTTGATTGGGGTTTTCAATCTTCGCATGAGCGAGCCTTTTATAGTGGAACTTATAAACTTCTCAGACGGTTTCAGTTCATAACTTCTCTGCAACCGCTGGATCACGTCTTCAACCGTTGCCTGATCATGGGGGGAACTGCCAATTTGTGCGCAATGAACTACCAAGTCGTGGGTGATATTGTCTCAACCGTTGAAATCGTGAGATCAACCGCAAGATCTGTTTAGTCGTCCTGACTCTCTGAGTCGTCCTAGTTATTGGGCGACCTCCATGACTGCTCTCTTCATCCTCATCCTAGGTTCGAATCGTCCTGTGAAGTGATACCTGTCATTCCCGCTTGCTTTCATCCTTGTCGTTCTATGGCGATTTTCTTTTGTCAACAGTAACCGAACTGAAATGAATTTCGGTTCGGTTCTAATTTTGAAATTGAAACTGAATGAATCATAACCTTACGATTCCATTCAATATGATTTCGGTTCCAAATTGAAACCGTGGCCGGTTTATCTCACCCAGTTCCGCCGGTTAAGTGATCAGCGCAAATCCCAGAAACGAATATTCCGAATTAATCTTGTGTATGGTCTGGTAACTTTTGGGCCTGGTGTGGCCCGTTCAGGGATCCGCACAAATCTTCTGCAACGAATTACCCATTATACCCCCCCTAAAACTCTGAAACCTCTTCTAACATCCCCACCGTACGTCTACCTCCCAAAAAAAAAAAAAACCAGAACCCTCAAATATCTCAATCAAATTCATAAACCCTAATTTAATGGACACCTGATACACTCCCCTTGCATTCAGTAAATATCACAAAGATTGAGGAATGGCTTTGAGACAGATCCTCAAAAAGGTGATAAAATTGTGATTTTTAAGCTTTGTAGATGGTTCCTTTTGTAAAGTTCATCCCTTTAGTTGTTTGCACTTAAAATTGTTATTATTATTATTTTTTTTTTTTAAATACAAATAAAAATTTTATACAATAACATATGTATATTAAACTTAATTTCATTTTATAGGGTGTTAATGCAACAGTTGTAGCTTCCAAATCATTAAAGTATGCCTCGATCTCTATTTCTACTTCAGTTCAATGCATACCAGGCAAGCTTCCTTGAGATTTTTCATTTTCGGTTTGCTCAGTAAATGAGGATATTGATTGATTCAATTATTTTAATGTGAAATGATATGTTTTGACCTAATTGAATGACCCTATTGCCGTAATTTAAATGGTACTCTGCTACTCTTAGGATGTCATCACATTATATTATTTTATGGGAATGAAGAATGTAGATGGGATGCTTTTAAAGTACATAAATTACTACATATATGGGATGGAGTAAGTGTACCCCGTGCACTTTGTGGAAATTAGTTCACAATTTGAATATTTACTGACAATATATGATGAAAACTTAATGAGTTGATTCTACAAAGTTCCCCACTTCTCAAATTTTGTGTTGCAGAGTCTACCAGCTCATGTTTGCAAGGGTCTCGTTATCATGAAGTTTCAACAAAAGTGTCTCTAATACGGTAAACAACAGCTCTCTTGCTGCTTCCTGTTTTGCTATCTCTACTTCTTTAGTTCTCCAAGAAAGGGTAACCTTATCCACAACTTCTTCATTGGCATTTCCTGTGAAGACCACATGTTTTAATGTCGCATGTTTTGTGCATAAACATTAATTTGGCTTGAACATTTTTTTTTGTTTCTTTGATAAAGCTAAGCTATCTTGACCATCTCTATACTCGGAGCAGAATATAACGTAAAAATATGGCCCCTTTTGGTGATATCCCTTTCAAAATTAGTTGGGTACCTTTTGTCAAGGAAGTTATTGACTTATAAGCCAAAATCCTCCCTGTGAAGAAAAAATTGCCCAGCTTTAGTAAAGCACGGTGATATGGTCAAGGTTTAAAAATACGGTGCGGCGCCTCGAGGCGGCCGGCCATGGGCGCGAGGCGGGCGCCTCAATGCGGGAAATCGGGAAAATAATAAAAAATACATTCTTATATGATAACATGCTTTTACTAATAAACAGAGAACATATCAACAGATTTCGAAAATCAATTACATGCTTATATGATAACAATTACGAATTAACAATTTCACTGTGAATCAAATTCTGTGAATCATTACACTGTGAATTAGGTCGTGCTGTGAATCAAATTCTGTGAATCATTACACACAATCATCATTTCTGTTAATCAAATACATTACAAAAAAAACATGCAGAGACGACGAATTCTGTTAATCAGAAACAGATTTCTGTTAATCAAATTCAAATTCTGTTAATCAAAATCAAATTCTGTTAATCATTTCTGTTAATCAAATTCAATTTCAATTTTCAAATTCTGTGAATCATTACACACAATCATCAACACGCAAGCCTGAGACGACGAAATTCTGTGAATCATACCCGAAACTGAAGACGAAACGAGAATGCGAGCCTGAGAAGAAATTGTAGGGAACGCCGAGAACTGAGAAGTTGCCGAGAACTGAGAAGCGAGACTGAGACGACGAAGACTGGCCAGGAACGCCGAGAACTGAGAAGCTGAGACTGAGAACACCGAGAACTGAGAAGCTGAGACTGAGACGACGAAGACTGGCCGGGAAGTTGATCGTTGACACGCCGAAAACTGAGAAGCGAGCCTGAGAGCCTGACGACGAAGACTGGCGGAGAAGCTGAAGACGCGAAGACAGGCTGAGAAATTGAGAAGGAAACCGAGAAGCCAAAACTGAGAAATTGATAGTTTTAGGGTTTTTTTTTTTTTTAATTTATACAGAAGCCAAAACGACGACGTTTTGGCGGTGCCAAAACGTCGTCGTTTTAATGAAAAAAATAAAAAAAAAATAAAAAAAGGATTCAAAGCGTGAGGCGGGCCGCCTCATGCCGCCTCACGCCGAGTCTGCGTGAGGCGGCCTGAGGCAGCCGCTCACGCGGCCAAAGGCGGGAAATTGTCATTGCCGTTTTAGGCGGCCGCCTCGGTGCGGCAACTCCGCGAGGCGGTGCGAGGCGGGCCGCCTCGAAACGTTTTTTAAAACATTGGATATGATTGCAAAAAATAAAATTATGAGGTGTAAACGTCAATCTTTTAATGATTTTCATGCTCTATTTGACGTAGACCAGCCCCTAAAGAGAAATATAGGGCCATCTATGAACATGTAGGTTTGGTAAACCCTTCATTTCTAGGTTTTACTCGGTAGGACTTTTTTGTTTGTTTGTCACCCCCTTCACTGCGTTTTCTTGAAATGTGATGTCTCAAAATGTCAGCGGTGGCACTGTACTAGCAAGTTCTACAAATGTAGTTTGATCCTTGTCATTGCAAGCATGCATGCAGAAAAACGTCGAGCTGAAGTTCTTGGGAGTAGATTTGTTGTTATTTTGCTTGTGATCTTCCCTTAATACATCTTCAACGGTCATTTAACATTCATGTTTACATTTATACAAGAAGGATATTATTACGGTAGATGACTCTTTGATGTAACTTTCTGACAATTGCCACCCTTTGGTGGCAAGAAGTTTGTCATGGTATATGAAAAAAGTGTAGTGTGATTTTAGTCTTTGCATACCTGAAGTCGGTATCAAATAGTCACGTCTTGATCTTATTTAGGTGCCTTCATGCAAGCTCAAGAAGAAGAAATGAGGACTCATTTGGTCTCAAGAAAGCCAAGAGAGAGAGCAACAAAGGGAAGTTTAGAAAAAAGGTAATTGCGAAACCACCTGTTGAAGCTGCATATGTGCCTCCTAAACCCAAAAGAACTACCAAATCCTCCCAAGATAAAACAGTTGACATATTTGATGGCATGACAATTGTTGAGCTTGCAAAGCAATCAGGTGCTTTGATAACCACTCTTCAGGATATTCTTGTAAATGTTGGGGAAAAGGCTGACTCAGAGTTTGAACCTCTAAGCATTGATGTTGCGGAGCTGGTTGCAATGGTATTTCCTCTTCCTGGATGGAAATTAGTGTATAATGTTTTTCATACAACTTTAAACACCACAGTGATTATCGTCAGGAAGTGTCGTTTATTGACTGAAAAAAATGCCTAATTCTTCATTCTATAAAAAACTAATAGAGAAGAACCTGCACATTTATTTTCATCATAGATTGCCAGCAGGACCCAATCAATGGATATGCTTATATATTTTTGTTGGGAGTCATTATCTGTATTTTGTAGTACGCACCTGGTAGGTTTTGAAGAAATAAAATGAAGTTGAATAGAGAAGTCTTAGTGTGAGTGGTTTTGCAGGAAGTCGGTTTCAGTGTAAGGAGATTACACTCCTGTGAAGGTACAGAAATTCTACCACGGCCTCCGGTTGTAACAGTCATGGGTCATGTTGACCATGGTAAAACTTCACTTTTAGATGCTCTGCGCCAAACATCACTGGTAGACAAGGAAGCTGGAGGCATAACTCAACATGTGGGTGCTTTTGTTGTTGGCATGTCATCAGGGGCATCAATCACATTCCTTGACACCCCTGGTCATGCTGCATTTAGTGCGATGCGAGCAAGGGGTGCAGCAGTCACTGATATAGTTGTGCTTGTTGTCGCTGCTGATGATGGGGTGATGCCCCAAACTCTTGAGGCCATTGCCCATGCAAATGCAGCTAATGTACCAATTGTGGTTGCAATTAACAAATGTGATAAACCAGCTGCAGACCCAGAGAGGGTAAAGAATCAGCTTGGTGCGGAGGGCTTGGAGCTGGAGGACTGGGGCGGGAAGGTTCAGGTGGTTGAAGTCTCAGCTATCAAGAAAACTGGATTAGATGATTTGGAGGTAACTTTGCTTCTTCAGGCTGAAACAATGAATCTAAAAGCACGTGTTGATGGACCTGCTCAAGCTTATGTGGTGGAGGCAAGGCTTGACAAGGGACGAGGTCCATTGGCTACTGCAATAGTGAAGGCAGGGACTTTGGTTTGTGGGCAAATTGTGGTTGTGGGCCATGAGTGGGGAAGAATAAGAGCTATTAGGGATATGGCGGGGAAGTTGACGGACAAGGCGAGTCCTGCAATGCCAGTTGAGATTGAAGGGCTGAAGGGACTTCCAATGGCTGGTGATGATATTATTGTTGTGGGTTCTGAGGAGCGTGCAAGAATGCTTAGTTCCGGGAGGAAAAGAAAATTTGATAAAGACAGGCTAAGGAAGGTCAATGAGGAAAGGACAGAAAATTTGGAACCATCAGAAGATGTGCCTAAGAGGGCTGAAATGCCAGTAATTGTAAAAGCAGATGTGCAGGGCACTGTCCAAGCTGTGACGGATGCATTGAAAACTTTAAATAGTCCACAGGTACAAACAATACCTTATAGCTTACAGCTGACTAGATGATGTTTTCACTCTTCAGTTGTTGGCAAAGTTCCACTTGTAATTTTGTGCTTTGATTGATGATCACTATTAGGTTTTCTCATAGTTGTTCAAGCATAATCAGTCATTTATATCTTGTGTTTATAACCCTGGTTCTCTAGATCAATACACTACTGGGAAATCTTCTGTGAAGCCGAACTACTGCCTCTGCCCTCTAATCGTATCTATTATTTACAAATTTTTTAAATTCAGCCTGCTCACTAATTCTATCTTTTCCTGGATGCCCTTTAATTGGGTACCAGCTTTTTGTGAATGTTGTCCATGTTGGTGTTGGGCCTGTTTCCCATTCTGACGTGGACTTAGCACAAGCTTGCGGGGCATGTTTAGTTGGATTTAATGTGAAGAGTCTGCCTACTTCAGTCAGTCTGGCAGCAGCCCAAGCTGGTGTAAAGGTACTCCTAATTTCGACTCTGCCGCAATTCTCACAGTAGGAAGTTAAATTAGATAGCTTAAAGTTATTGAGTACTAACTTTAATTTTTAAATTCTGGCTGTAGATAATGATGCACAGCGTGATCTATCACCTTTTGGATGACTTTGGCAATTTGGTAGTAGACAAGGCCCCTGGGACTTTTGAGACCCAGGTCGCTGGGGAGGCTGAGGTGCTGAATATCTTTGAGCTTAAGGGAAGGAGCAGGGCCAAAGGGGATGATGTGAAGATTGCTGGCTGCCGGGTTATTGATGGTTGTGTCACAAAGTTATCAACCATGAGACTTCTGAGAAGTGGAGAAGTCATGTTTGAAGGAACTTGCATATCCCTTAAGCGGGAGAAGCAGGATGTGGAGACGGTAGCGAAGGGGAATGAATGCGGACTTGTGATAGGAGATTGGAATGATTTCCAGGTTGGAGACATCATCCAATGCTTGGAGCAAGTGATTAGAAAGCCCAAGTTCATTTCATCAGAGAATGGTGCTGTTCGAATTGAATGCTGAGAAATTTTGTTAGTATTATTATGTACTCCTGTTTTTTATTTATTTTTTAGTTTTTGATCATTTGCGCTTGCATATTTGTTTAGCGTATGAATAATGTATGTCTCTTCCAGGCCAACTCCTTGACTTTCTCCAGCCCCAAGGACACGTTACTTGACTGTAGAGTCTTGCGTCATTTAATTTTGTTGGTAGTCAAATTTCAGGAGATAATACAAAACACTCATTTTAGGTCTCATTTATACTTTTTCTTGTACACTGAGGAAACTTCTTGAATGTATTATGTAAAGGTACCTACTGATTACCTGGGAACTACTCTGAAATAGGACTTATATCACTGATTTTTGTTCTTACGAACGATGTTCCCATATTAGTCATGAATGCCAGTGTGAAATTCAGTTTAATTACAGATATTTTTATACTATATGCAATGAAATCTCAGCATGTTTGAATTTACGCTTATGTCATTTTTTTTTCGTTGAGTAATCTTTTGGTTTATAATGAAGAGTCTTCTTTGGAGTGATTCGTTGGATTTTTTTTTTTTGCTCTGAAGCAGCTTTTATTATTGCTGCTTCAATTGTTGTGAATCAGGATTCACAATGAGATATACATTGAAAATTGCTTTTGATTTTGATTTTTTTTTTTTAACTATAAATTCTTGATATTTTCTATGTTATTTCATGCATGCATGTGTATCAAATAATATATTGATAATTGATTTGTAAAGTTAAAAAAAAAAAAAAAACATGATTGTTGTGTGAAAATTTCTCAGAAAAGGCAAAAGTTTCTGCATTTGATTCCAAAGCGTTGCAAATTTTTTAGGATGTGGGTACAAAAGAAAGATCACTGAATAATATTTAGAGAGATCCAAAAGCATCAAAGTGTTGTAAGAAAGTGGTGCCACAAGAATCTTAAAAAGCACTTGGAATTTGTGGCTACATATTTCATGAAAATTGACACTTCATTGCCTTGAAGTGAGAGCATTAGATTAGCCAATGGATGACAAAAGATCAAAAAGACAAACAAAAGCAAAAGCAAAAGAAAGCCAAACCAAAGCAGTAGCAGGAAAGCACTTCTTTCTTCTTTTTCTTGGATTGCTAAATTGATCTTATTGATGCTATTACCACTGCTTCTAAGCTGATGATCGGTTCACTGGTAATTGGTAGTAATGTTAGATTATCACAAATTTTGTGTTTTTGATTTTTTTTTAATGTTCTAAATAATGTACGTGTGTGTTAATATGTTCCCCTAAAACAGTAAATCATTGATATGTGTTTGCTAATGTGCTAACCTCATGTATGGGAACGGATAATGGCTCACATCGATTATTCCCTATTCAATTTCGAAAATTTATAAAAATGTGTCATATAAATTAATGAAAAGTTTGATTTATTATTTAGATAATTTTGAATTGTCTTATTAAAATTAAGAATATCTAACATTTTTTTTTAAAAAAAATTAAATTTTGTTCAAACTGAATCAATCTTATGGATATTCCATTGGATACGGGGTATTGAAGTTGAAACAGAGATAATTGAATTTAAAAACTTCTATTATTAAACTTGAAATTATTTAATAGAAACTTGAAATATTTATCATTAAACTTGAAATTTCATATCATTAAACTTGAAATTTCAAATATTAAATGTGAAAATAAAATAAAATAAAATAAAATAAAATAAAATAAAATAAAATGAAATCCCATGTATCCATACACATGTACGTTTGACGACTCCATTCTAAATAGGATTACTCTTAGCCCCTTAGTCTGGTTGCTCAAGAAAATTGGGGAACGAGTGGCGTTGGCGGCAGCCAAGCACTCTTAATATGCGCATGGCATGGATGAGCGCTGTGTGTGTGGACAGTTGGTGCTATCTAAAGGGGGTTATGCTGACATAATGGGCGGTTGGTGCTATCCGTGGGAAGTTGATGTTGCCTTGGGCAAGGCAGTTGGCGTGCACAAGCAAAGGAGTTGGTTTCACATACAATACAAGGGAAGTAGTTGAGTGGTAACTGGCGGTAACTGCCCCATATGGGACATATGGGAAATGTGTTTGCGAGGTTGTGTGAGGAAAATTCGAATTAGGCTTGTGTTTGCTCGCATAGACTTTGTGTTAGACATTTCTTGAGCAGTTGGGATGTAACTGCTATGTGACTTGTTGACTGGTGCCTATTGGGCCAGCACACCCAAGGGCAGTTGGGGTGTAAGCCACTAGTATATATTGTATTGTGAAAAATATGCAAAGAGAGAGGCAGTGACAGAGTACGTACGTGCGCATGAGTGAGATGTTCATATTGAGCCTTTGCATGTTCTAAGAACGGTTACTTGTAATTACTTTGGTGAGTAAAGAAAAAAGGCTGGGCATTGTCCGTAAATGTGCGTGTCTTATGTTTACTTGATGCTTGTGTGCTTGTTGTGAGGGCATGTGAACATTGTTAAGAGTTGCTACTTGTGACTTGCGCGAGTGTGCGAGGGAAAGACTGACTGAGTTTTGAGAACTCAGTTCCGTACTTGGCTAAGAAAATTATGAGTGGAAATCAGTCGCGTGACAAATGGTATCAGAGCCCTGTCTTGGTCCGATGGTGGGTGGATCTAATACAGAATTGAAGGAACAAGTGACTAAGTTGGAGGCACTCGTTGGGGAGTCTAGCCAGGAGACTGTTCTTCCCTTGTTTTCGCTAATGGAGTAATTGTCAGAGGAACTAGTGGGCCTTCGAAACAAACTTGAAGCGCAACACGTTGATGCGGAGGAACGTATCACTGAAGTCACCAAGGATTGCGTGGAAATAGAGTACGAAGGAGATGATGGGGAAAATCACTCTCCTAAAGTGGGCTTTGGGGAGTGGACAACCTACTAAGGGTGAGGCTCCGACCAAATTAAAATTTCCCGAACCAATATCTTTTGGTGGTGCTCGAAATACAAAAGAGTTGGAGAACTTCCTATGGGACATGGATCTGTATTTCAGGGCTGCTTATGTTCTTGAGGCGGCGAGTTAGAAAGTTACCATCATAGCATGTACTGTTGATTTCTATTGATGTCCCAAGATCATTTTAAGCCATGAAATAGAATGAATATAACAAGAAGTATGGCGGAATCATACTTACAAAGATCGGCTTTGGATGTGATGCTCAATAAAAATTTTCCTTCCAAGATGCTCCAAGATTCGGCCAAGAGAAGCTTTGTTGAAGATGATGAAGATTCGGCCAAGGGAAAGAAGTTCCAAGCTCCAAGCTTTTCAAGATCCAAGCTCTTGTGTTTGTTTCCCTAACACCTTTGTTTGATTCTTGATGTGCTAGCAAAAGATGAAAGAAAATCAAATCTTCCTTCACCTATGAAGACTCACGATTTTTGCTTGAGAGAGAGAGAGAGTTTTTGTTTCTTTTGTTTTCTAAAAACAATAATGATAATTAAAACAATTACCAAAGTTGTTATATGTTTTACAAAAGCCAAAAAACCAAAATTTTGGCTCCAAAAACTCATTAAATGCCCACAACCACCCACATCATGAATAGTGACAGTATGTCACTCACAAAAAGTGACTTTTGACATCTATCACCTTTATATGACAAGTGATGTGACTCACGATGTGACTTGTGGGCCCCACTCGTTTCGAAATACGAGTGGGCCCGCAAACACTTCCGGGCTCGGTTTCGATAATTTTGAATTAACGAATTTCCATCGCGACGTAATTAAATAATTATGCCTAGCGAAATTACTATTCACGTCACTAACGAATTAATTCTAAATTAACTCGTTTGCCCGAATTAAAATCCGATTTTAATTCCGCGTCGAAATCCAATTTCATTTAATATATCGAAATATATTATTTTTCTATTAATTCCAAATTAATCTTTCTCTCTCTTCAACTAATACTTTATCCAAGATAAAGTTTCTCCGTAATTAATCCCAGATTAATAAAGTTTGAATCAAACGTCATCGGTGAATCTTCGAGAAGCGACCCAAGAGATCTCTGGATATGTTGGCAGTAAATACGGTCGTCAGACTATCCGAACATGTACGTACCTCGTACTATTTTTTACCGATTTACGAGACAAGGTTGGCTTCTAGTAAAAACACCATGCCTACCCAATTCTCCAGAAATATTCTTACTAGAATATACGATCTTTATCAGGCGTAGTATACCGTAGTATTGCGTATTGCGATCCAGTATCGGATGTCACGTGCAAGGCCTGGGGGCTGGAATAGTGTCTGCCCCGTACGAAACACATATCAGATATCAAGCAACTAGTCTTTTGAATCGGATAATCATGGCCTTGTCATATTATCCCGATGGTTGCAACAACACTATAGAGAACCAGTTCTGAACCCTGCGTGATCATCATCTCCATATGTCTGAAGTGATACTTCCGTCTTGACATCACATCCAATACACTACGATTCCCAAATAAACCCAGTAAAGGCGTACACAGAACCTGTTAAAGCCCTGGACGACCAAAACTAAAGTTTACCGATTGTCGTAAGTACTAGCGATGCAAGTCTCAGGTTAAGACCAAATACACCTACCCTGAAGCGGACTCCCATAGACACATATACATACTACCAATGGGATTCCGCGGGGGTCTATCCAGAGCGAAGTTGTTTTCGTACCATCGGTAAAACACAAACCTCCTATCGCACTTGCATAAGCATCATATACTTAAATATATGAGAACTATGCCGTATGCCCTCACAACGCGCACAAGTGCAATACTAGTCTATTCCGCATTATCGATGTCCAGTCTCGATAATACTACGACTAGGGATATTTAATGATTAAACCTTTATGGATTGATACTGTCTCATATCATCTCAATCCGGAACTAATCATATGGACTTTTACCATTTATATATCAAAGTAAATTAATCATAAAACGGTAAAAGACAATTTCATTACTACATAGTTAATTTTGTACAAAAACACAATGTCTTTTACAAACAGTGACGCTATGGGTCATAACTGTCCAACAATCTCCCACTTGGCCTATGGCCAGTCACTCAAGCATCTAATACCTGAACTATGTACATGTCACTCAAACTTTTGCTGAGGAATCACTTTCGTCAGTGGATCTTCCATGTTGTCATATGATGCGACCTTTTCGACCTTCAAATCACCACGATGTATGATCTCACGTATCAGATGGAAACGTCGAAGAACATGTTTGGATCGTTGATGAGATCACGGTTCCTTAGCCTGCGCTATAGCCCCGTTATTGTCACAATACAATTGAACGGGCTCAGCTGCTAACGGAACTACTTCTAATCCAATTAGGAATTTTCTGATCCAAACCGCTTCCTTTGCTGCTTCAACTGCAGCAATGTACTCCGCTTCTGTTGTTGAATCGGCAACAGTCTCTTGCTTGGAAGATTTCCAGCTCACTGCTCCGTTATTCAAACAAAATATGTACCTAGATTGCGACTTGCAGTCGTCTTTGTCGGTTTGGAAACTTACATCGGTATACCCAGTTACCTCTAGTTCTCCATCTCCATAGATTAAGAAAGCATCCTTAGTTCGTCTAAGATACTTTAGGATATTCTTAACCGCCATCCAGTGACCTTCACCTAGATCGGCCTGATAGCGACTACACATGTTCAAGCATAGGAGACATCAGGTCGCGTACATATCATGGCATACATGATCAATCCGACTGCCAAGGTGAACGGTATCCGACTCATGTTGTCTCTCTCATCTTGAGTTTTAGGACACATGTCCTTAGATAGATAGACGCCATGTGACACTGGCAACAGTCCTCTCTTGGACTGATCCATGTTGAATCTCTTCAACACTTTGTTAATGTACGTACTCTGGGAGAGTCCAAGCAACTTTCTAGATCTATCCCGGTAGATCTTTATTCCCAGAATAAAGGCTGCTTCTCCTGGATCTTTCATGGAGAATTTCAATGAAAGTCAAGCTTTCACTGACGTTAGCATGGGAATGTTATTGCCTATAAGCAATACATCAAGGACAATAAAAGTCAGTGCTCTCCCACTAACCTTCTTGTATACACAAGGATCATCTTCGTTTTGAATGAAATCATATTCTTTTATGATCTCATCAAAACGTTGGTTCCAAGACCTCGATGCTTGCTTCAGTCCATAAATGAACCGATTTAACTTACAAACCTTGTTTGCAAGTCTAGGCACGATAAAACCGTCAGGCTGTTGCATATAAACATCCTCCTAAAGGTTTCCGTTAAGGAAAACGGTTTTAACGTCCATCTGCCATATCTCGTAATCGAAATATGCAGTAATTGCAAGCATTATCCGAATGGATTTAATCATGGCAACAGGTGAGAAAGTTTAGTCGTAATCGACACCATGTCATTGGCGATACCCCTTCGCTACAAGCCTAGCTTTGTACGTTTGTACGTGGCCATCCATGTCAGTCTTCTTCTTGAAGACCCATTTGCATCCAATAGGCTTTACGCCTCCTGGTGCATTAACCAGTGTCTAAACTTGGTTGGTGTACATGGAATCCATTTCGGACTTCATGGCTTCTTGCCATAATGCTGAATCGATATCTTGTATCGCTTCCTCATACGTAGCCGGTTCGTTATCCTCTATGAGATTAATATCTACATGAGATGAGATCAGAAACCCATACCTCTCAGGTTGTTTCCTGACTCTCTCCGACCTACGCGGTCCTTGTGAAATAGAAGATTATGGTACAATCTCATCTCGGATGGACTGTTCTTGTTCTGTTGAGGATTCTATGCCAGAAATAGTATCACTCTGATTTTCATCGAGTTCTACTTTTCTTCCACTAACCAGTGCATTTAGAAATTTCTTCTCAAAGAAAACCGTATGTAGAGCAACAAATACTTTGTTCTCTCGTGGGTGATAGAAGTAATATCCTTTGGTTTCCCTAGGATATCCTACGAATAGGCATTTATCCGATTTGGGCTTAAGTTTGGTACCTTCCAAACGTTTGACGTATGCCCAGCATCCCCAAATCTTCAGGAATGAGAAACCCGATTTCTTTCCTGTCCATATCTGATATGGAGTCTGTTGAACAGACTTTGACGGAACCTTATTTAAAATAAGAATTGCACTGTTTAATGCATATCCCCAAAAGGAAATAGGTAGCTCAGTGCGACTCATCATAGACCTAACCATGTCCAACAAAGTTTGGTTTCTCCGTTCGGACACACTGTTTAATTGCGGTGTTCCAGGAGGAGTCCACTGTGAAAGAATACTATATTCTTTCAAGTAATCTAGAAACTCATTGCTCAAGTATTCGCCACCACTGTCCGACCGTAATGTCTTTATACTCTTGCCGGTCTGTTTTTCAACTTCGTGTCAAAACTCTTTGAATTTCTCAAAAGTTTCCTACTTGTGTCTCATGAGATACACATAACTATAAAGCGATGCATCATCCGTAAAGGTTATGAAGTATTCATATCCACCTCTAGCCTGGCTAGACATGGGCCCACAAACGTCACTTTGAACGAGGGCTAACAGTTCGGTGGCGCGTTCACCCTTACCACTAAAAGGTGATTTAGGCATTTTGCCTAATAAGCAAGATTCGCAGACGTCATATGTATTTAGATCAAATCCGTCCAAGTATCCACTATTCGAAAGTGTGGATATACGAGTCTTGTTTATGTGTCCCGGACGATATTGCCACATATAAGTTTCATCTTTGTTACTCATTTTGAGCCTTTTATTTGTTATATTATATGTTGGAGATAGATTTATATTCAAAATATAAAGACCATTATTTACAACAGTAGTGCAAATTTCTACATCATTTTTATATAAGTAACACCCAGTGTTCCGAAATACAAAAGTATACCCACATTGGGTTAACATAGATACAGATATGATATTCCTAGTCAAACTAGGTACATAATAACAGTCATTTAGTTTAAGTACATGCCCCTAGGGCAGTTCCAAAACAAAAGTTCCCATGGCCAAAACAGCAACAGATGTCCCGTTTCCAACACGCAAATCAATCTCTCCTGAAGCCAGTCTCCTGTTAATCTGCAGATCCTACACATTGGTACATATATGAGTACCACAGCCAGAATCAAAAATCCAATTTTTAAAACTAGAAGTAGTCATGTTTATTTCAATAACAAACATACTTGAGGCCGGTGCCTTGCCCGCCTTTATCTCCTTCTGGAGCTCATTGTACTCGCGGCAGTCACGTTTCCAGTGACCCCGCTTGCTGCACTGGAGGCAAACATCCTGAGATTTGTCCTTAGGCTTCTTGAAAGCCTTTGACGATTTGGCCTTGCCCTTTCTTTTATGCTTCTTCTTCCTCACACCTCCAGTTACCTTGGGCCCAGCCCTCGGTGTCTGAGATGTCGAAGCAAAGTGTGCCTCGCTCTTGTTGCCCTTGAGAAGCTCATTCTCAGTTTCCTTGAGAGTAGACAATAACTCTCCAAGAGTATCATCTGTGTTCATCAAATTATAGTTTATGATGAATTGTCTCCAGGTGTCGGGGAGAGATTGCAAGATCATATCTATGGTAATCTCTGTTAGTGTTCCTAGAACATTATAAGGATCTAATAAGCATGCATAATATAAGAGTTGATCATTATAAGGTGCGGAATATGCTTACAATGAGTGTTGGAGCTTTAAAATTTTTTGAGATCTGGATCTCCAAGATCCAAGCTTTAGGATGAATCCAAGCTTTATGATGATTCCAAGCTATTGAGGAGTTTCCCTATCACCTTTGTTCACTTCCAAAGTGCTAGCTTTTGATGATTTGAAAATCAAATCAAAGAGAGGAGAGGGATGAAGATTTCGGCCAAGCCTTCTTCCTTTAGGGTTTTGTGTTTTGTGTTTGTGTCAAGTGTTACCAACAATGAGAATCCCTTTTTGTTATTTACCAAAAGGTGAAACCATTTCACCTTTTACCCAATACAAGGTAGAGATTGGTAAGTGGTTTAC
>SKCR01020303.1:0-33298 GCA_019454045.1 Zanthoxylum bungeanum | reverse complement strand
CTAAGTTATCGACTTCTTTGGCAAAAGACTTGTATCAACAACTTTGAGTTTCCTTGAAATATCTTTATCTTTTATTATCAAAGCTATCAGAACCTTTCTTGAAGTAAACGTGACTTCGTACGTTAATCGCTCAAGGCCATCTAGCATTTATTCAAATGATGTGGATAGTCGAATGAGGACATACTAGTGAACCAAGAGTACTATCGTACAAGTAAACATGTGATCCCAGGTCAAATGATATAACGACACTAATGTATTATTACGAAGATCAATGGCCTTAAATAATATTACCATGTAATTTTACGCTTCTATGGTCGTATTTGATATTTCATTCTACTAATGAAAGTATCTATTATTTGTACTCTTATGATATAAGACTCATCATCCATTCTATTAACATCATATGTTAATCTAGGCGACACACAACAATATTGATCGAGTGATTATATTATCTCATATTTTACAAATTCATTTAAGACCCTTAAAACTCAGGACAGCCCATAATGTTAACACATGTAAGAAAACTTGTTTATTTAGTACTTTCCTTTTTCTTTCGGGAAAATTTCGTGATTTGATGGTAATTGTACTGGAACAGTAATTGGAATATGTATTGACTGCATGGTATTATTTATATCATCAGCATGCAGGAGACGATAGAACGTTATTTGAAATATACAAAAGACACTCGAAGCAAGCAGCAGCCAACAGAGCAACATATACAGGTCATTTTCAATCTCAAGTTATTAGAAATGAATGTTGCATGCAGCGTCTTCTCTGTTCAAATCTAAGATTTAAGTTGTTGTAAAGAGTTACCAAATAGCCATCAAATGATATTACATTGGTCATGCTTTTGAGATGAAGTGACCTTGAGACCTTTTCTTTTTATATGTTACTGGTTTGGTCTCGTGATTGTGTAGGAGATTTTGATATCAAAATTCTAGCATGAGGGTACTCTTTTTTTTTTCTTTTTTTTTTTTCACTATGATTATTTATTATAAATGCTAGATTTCTATGTCTATTTGTGTTTTTTCTTAATTACTTTTAAATCTAATTATTTTTCTATATGCATTTTAAGTTCTTTTCTATATTTTGTACATTAAACTAAATCTTGTGTTTTGATCATTACATCTAAAGCTAAACCATGGCTTCAACGATTTTTATTCTCACAATGCTAATTTTATCTCCGATAGCTAGATACGCATGTTTGAAGTAATTTTTTTAATTTGTCCCCCAGATTTGTATTTTGGAAAGGTAAGAGCTTTACCCACTTTTACCTTGAAAAAAAAAGCCCCCAAAAGCGTGGTCGAGTGGTTTTTAAATAGCCTTATGATCAAGATTTTATACATTATAGTATATAAGATATCAAACCCGCAGAAACTTATTATTTATCTTATTAACACCATAACTAGACCTACTCCAATAAAACTAAACAATTATTACTAGAGAGAGATTTGATTAAACTAATTAATTGAAAATTTAAGTAAACAGAAATTTAAAAAAACTTATGCGAGAGAAGAACTTATGGTTGTAACTTCATCTAAACACGCAAACAATGAATTATTTCACTTTTCATTCAGTTGAGTGTTTGTTATGGACTATTAACCTAAAATACTAAATTATCTACCAGCCTCTCCCGTTGGTCAAGCAGAAACGCCTAACTTAATTCAATTACCTATATTCCTATGATAATCGATTTAAGCTAAACTCATTGAGTTTAAGTTCTAATTATGGCTACACATACGCTGCAGGTATATTCATATCTTGCACGAAAATAGCTTTAAAGAATGCGATCACACGCTATTAATTCCCAAGGCTAAACCTAAATTCTCTTTTCCAAGTTTCTAAGGGTTTACCACAACTATCTTATTGGAAATCAGGCAATAAGGCACATTAAAAACATGGAATAATAAATAATCCAGTAACAAATTCAAAAGAATAAAAAGTTATAAATTAAATTAAATAATGTGCATAAAATCCATTACAACCCTAGATAAATGAATTAGTTACTCGAGATAATCTATTATTACAAAGCAAGAATTCATAAACGTAAAACTGAGAGAGAAAAGAAAGAAAGAACTATCATTGCGACCTTCGGCTTCAATCTCTAGCTTGGTTTGAGATTCTGATTTTTGGCTTGCTCTAAGTATTTTTTCTGCTTTGTATTTGTAAACACTGTATTTTTATGCATAGCCCGATGATGAATCTCTTACGGGGACATGCACTGAAATTTGGGGAAATTACAAAGTTGAATGCCAAGAAGGAAATGAGTTCTAAGGGATCCAGAAAAAATAGCCTTGCTCTGAAGTATTTTTCTCTGTTTTGCAGTTGTAGATATTGTATTTTTATGTATAGCCCGATGACGAATCTCTTATGGGGACATCCACTAAAAGTTGGGGAAATTACAAGGATGAATGCCAGGAAGGAAATGAGCTCCAAGGGACCTAGAAAATATAGCCAAAAGTTAGCAGGACATCACCTATGTCTGGCCCACTTTCTCTATAAAATAGAAAATCTGGCTGGATGTACCTTGAAAACTCTAATTCCAGCTGGACACAACACAACTGTCATTGAATGAGTAGATTTTCAGTTCTGAAGTTAAGGAATCTGATTATGTCCGACCGGATATACGATTCAGATTTAATAACCGGCCAGACATGTATCGAGTTATCGGCACTTATGCAAAATTCAAATAATTGGAACTTGATTACATCCGGCCAGAGATATGTCCCAAAATGTACGTCCGGTCGGACATCAATCGAGCTGTGTTTGATATTTTGATTGGCTATCACTCGAGACAAACTGAAGAAAGAGAGGGGATCCTGCCCCCTTCCTTTCTTAGGCCTCTCCCTTACACTATAAAAATGGCCATCCTCCTTCATCAAAAGGAGGCCAGTTTTTTAGAGATCAACCCTAAAAAAATCCCTGCAAGTAGAGAGAGAGAAAAAGAAAGAGAGCATACCTATGTGAAAAGACAATAAGGTTCTTTGGGTTCTTTCCTTCCAGCAAGAAACCGAGCAATAACCTGACGATCGGAGGCATCTTCAAAGTCAAACTACATAGAAAATGTACGACATGAGGGCACCATTTGTCATTTATAAGCATATTTGAGATTTTATTTTTGACATAGTATCTCCGACCAAACGTATACGTCCGGCCGGACATGCACACACATCCGACCGCTTATAAACATGTCAGACCGCTTTTACTGCTTTCTGTAATTATCAATGTCATTTATTCTATGCTTATTTATGTTATTCAATCTTATATAAAAATGCTATATGAATCCAAATTATTTATCTCGTTAATATTAGTATGCATGTTACTGCCTTCCCTTATTTTTATTATTTTATGCATGATTTCGTATTCCGTATGTTTTGATCTATAAGTCATATCTGGCCGGACATGATATATATCCGGCTTTGTGATCCCGTGGTATATAGGATGGAAACCCGGAGGTAAGTTTCATACCCGATTTCAAATGGACGGTAATATGATTCGCACTCTAGATACAACTCACATACCACTGGGGATGGCTATTTCGTTATAAATATATCCAAAATGTATGTTTATTATATATGTGTTTGCATATGAATGTTTCTGTATTTCGGGATGAAAATTCGATTTTATACAAAGGTTCTGACCCTATGCGGAATTACAAACAATAAACAGGACAAGTTCTGATTACTGTAACTATGAAATATTAACAGGCAATGACAATGTCAGCCAACAATCATAAATCCACAATATCAATTTAATGCGAAATATAAATTGCGGAAAATTAAATCAACCACACAAAATTCAACACAATGATTTTGGTGACGAAGTGGAAAACTTTTCCGAGTAAAAAACAACTCCGGGTATAGGCTACCACTCGAATCCACTATATAGAGAAAAACTTACAGCGATGGTCAAGACCTATGGTGGCAACTCCACCGACTCAAGTACCTCAATACTGCAAGAATTCAAGGCAACTCCTCAAGCCCGCGACCCACGGTTTTCTTCAGAACCTCTGAAGTCTCTGAGTAGATTGTATCACCTTTGACGCCGGAACTCCGATTACCAAACTTCCTCCTAAAGAACTCTAAAGGGTTAGGAATTTTGGGTTAAGTTGTGTTGAAAGTTTATCAAAGATAGATTCACACCTTTAACAAAGAAGACAAGAAGATGAAAAGAGTCTTCAAGGTGGAATCAAATAAGGTTGAAAGCTTTGAGAGATTTTGGTTCAAGGGAAAAGTGCTTCAACTCTTGGGGATGGCGGTTACATGTTTGTTTATATAGGAATGGTGAAAAGCTAGGGTTTTTCAAAGTGAAAAGGGCTAAAAACGCGTTCAGATGGGACTGGCATTCGAACGGTTTATCGAACGCTTCACGAACGCGTGCCCACTAGAAAGACTCGTTCAAACGCCCATCGAACGCGTTTTAGCCTCTTATTGACCTCAACATTAGTCTTCTTAATAGCTAAACTTTCATTAAACAGTTCAATATAAGCTACTTGAAGACTTTCCTCATCTACAGACTCATCAAAAGAGACTTCTGAATCAACATCATTAACAACAATCTCTCTCATCAGTCACACTAGCAGTAAATGCAATAAAATTTCTCTTATTCTTAGGAGACTCATCACCTTCTAAATCACTAAGGGAGGCTGCCATGGCTTTCTTGCCTTTAGCCCTAAGGTATGTGGGACACTCAGATCTAACGTGCCCATATCATTCACATTCATGACACTGAATACTACGAGGTCTACTACCCCTATCCTCTCTAGACTCACTGCTGCTATGCCTACTCTCTCTAGGCCTATCCTCCATATCCATATTACTGCTATGACCACTCTTCTTAAGCTTAAGAAATTTCTTAAACCTTTTAGCAAACAAGGCCAAATCATGATCCGTGAGGGTATTATCATCATCACTAGACGGACCATGAGCAACTTCCTTCGCGATCTTTATCGCTATAGTTTTGGGCTTTTGATACCCAGGAAGTTTCTTCTCATTAAAAAATGACGGACAATTTAAGGGTTGACTACATTCCATAGCTAATGGGTCAAAGATCGAGTTCAGTCTCTGATACCAATTGGAAATTCGATTTTATACAAAGGTTCTGACCCTACGGAATTACAAATAATAAACAGGACAAGTCCTGATTACTGTAACTATGGAATATTAACAGGCAATGACAATGTCAGCCAACAATCATAAAATCCACAATACCAATTTAATGCGAAATATAAATTGTGGAAAATGAAATCAACCACACAAAATTCAACACAATGATTTTGGTGACGAAGTGGAAAACTCTTCCGAGTAAAAAACCACTCCGGGTATAGGCTACCACCCGAATTCACTATATAGAGAAAAACTTACAGCGATGGTCAAGACCTATGGTAGCAACTCCACCGACTCAAGTACCTCAATACTGCAAGAACTCAAGGCAACTCCTCAAGCCCGCGACCCATGGTTTTCTTCAGAACCTCTGAAGTCTCTGAGTAGATTGTATCACCTCTGACACCGGAACTTCGACTACCAAACTTCTTCCTAAAGAACTTTAAAGGGTTAGGAATTTTGGGTTAAGTTGTGTTGAAGGTTTATCAAAGATAGATTCACACCTTTAACAAAGAAGACAAGAAGATGAAAAGAGTCTTCAAGATGAAATCAAATAAGGTTGAAAGCTTTGAGAGATTTTGGCTCAAGGGAAAAGTGCTTCAACTCTTGGGGATGTCGGCTACATGTTTGTTTATATAGGTATGGTGAAAAGCTAGGGTTTTTCAAAGTGAAAAGGGCTAAAAACACGTTCAGATGCGACTGGCGTTCGAATGGTTTATCGAACGCTTCACGAACGCGTGCCCACTGGAAAGACTCATTCGAACGCCCATCGAACGCACAACGAACGGATGCTCTCTGGAATGATCCCGTTCGAACCCAACAAGAACGTGACTCGAACATTTGCTCTCTGGAATGATTACGTTCGAACCCAATGAAGAACGTGCCACTAACGCCACACGTTCGAACCAAATAATAAACGTAGCACTAACGCCAATCGTTCGAACACTGCAACGAACGCACCACGAACGCATGTCTGATGCACAACAGCCAAAAACCAGTCCAATTGTACCAAGATCTTCATGATAGATTACAATAATTGAACTTGTTTTGTCACGGACACATGCCAATAAAATTGGAACTAACAATCTCCCCCTTTGGCATTCCGTGACAAAACACTACCTAATACAAAGACTACGGTAATAGACCCAAAAAGTGCACATGAATGTTTATTACATATGTGTTTGCATATGAATGTTTATGTGTTTCGGGACTGCCACATATTCAGCCTGATTTTATTCAAGTCCGGCCGGACGTGAGGGTCATGTCCGGCCGGACGTGAGGGTCATGTCCGGCCAGGTCTCCCTGAGGCTAGGCCCACCCAATGCATGCTTCAGTCTGTTTAATTGTTATATTATTTTATTTATTGTTACTTGAATCATTGTTCTCTCATTGTTAGAATCACTGTCAGTTATTATTTACTATGTTATTTTACCTGTTGTTATTGTGATTTTGCGTTTATGAGTTATGCAGTACGTCCAGTCAGACTTCCAGCAAGTCCGGCCGGACTTTGAACATTATATACGGCCTACCCTAGCCATTTCTAGCTGGCCTCTCTGAGGCCAGACCCATGTGATACTTGCCCAAATTTATTTCATTAATGTTTTATCAATGCTGTAATAATTTCTGAGTATTTAATATGCTTATTATCTCTATAATTCATGTTTGTGCCTGGTATGCCTTTAAACTACTTTGGTGTGTTCTTGCATTATAAGATATGAGGATACCTCTTTTAACCGTAAATATTATATTGGCATCAGTAAGAGACGATTTCGAACCCAAACAGGTTTAAGATCGGATCTTGCGAGGATATAGTGTGACCTTAAATCATTCACATTGTTTCATACTAGGTGGCAACTCTTTTATTCTCCGGTGAGTTCTCCCGTGGGGCTATTCGTACTCTTTACGACCTGCGAGCCCAACAATATTGTGATCGCTGACGTCATAGGCATAGCGATAAACCCCACTTTGCTCCTATAGCAGCCTCCAAAAGTCTCATTTTAGGATTAAGATAGACCTATTCTTTTAAAAGGGCTGATGGGAGTTTTCATTCATAAGAAATTGAAATTCTTCTCGCACCAGGAATCGGGGTCCCGTCGCGACGCGAGATGCTTCTGTCCAGCGTCGTGATGTTCATAGACCTGTGTTGCAACCCGTAACAAATCTTAGATTCTCTCTCAAAAATACATTTGGCCGCGTCGAGATGACATGGAAGCACTGCGACACGCCCTGTAGATTCTGGAAGACTACCCAATTTTGCTCCGATTTTACTGATTTTTCACACTATAAATCCGACTTGGTCTTATTATGATCCGGACCTACAAAACATTCTCAAAACACATAAAAACGCTTATAAAGCTCGAAATAACCCACAAAATACAAGATGGAAGGACGGTAAATATAAACATATTGATCGCTCATCACCTTATTTAACTTGCCATCCAGATTTGAATCTTCAGGAGATAATTGGATAAAAAAAAGAATTTGGGCTTTGCCTACTCCTTATTCTTGGAAAAAAAAAAAGGGCTAGCTAAGCCTGTATTCATTTACTATCATGGAAAATGAGCATTAGAAAGAACTGAAATAGTTACCCTGTCTGTTTCTGATATTAGCTATATGTCAATTTGCGTTGATGTGCCTGAAATCTGCTTGTTGTTTTTTTTCAATTTCTTGGATTTGAAATGACAGAATCTGAAGCATGAAGCAGCTAACATGGTGAAGAAGATAGAGCTTCTTGAAGTTTCAAAGCAGTTAGAGCCCTTGTTTCTCAAAATTTAATCATGTTAACTTGTTCCATAAAAAGAAGATTCTGAAATTTTAACTGATAAAAAATCTCAGGAAACTAATGGGAGAAGGCCTGGCAGCATGCACCCTAGAAGAGCTACAACAGATAAAACATCAGCTGGAGAGGGGCGTGAGCACCGTCCGAGCAAGAAAGGTTCATCCCTCTAAACCATCACTAACTTTAGTGAAATTAAGTGAAACTCCTTCATGAAATCTTACTATAAATATTTTGGTTCTTAATGTAAAACATGAGGTAAAAATGACAATTATATATCCAGTTGCGAATCGGTCTTGTCCCATTTCATCCGATTGAGATTCGAGACGATTATTTTCGTCTCAAATTCTAACTAATTTTTTTGAATCAAGATGAAAAATATTCCCGAATTCTGAATTGAATGGTTATGAATTCCGAATCCCGATCGAGATTCTGGATTTCATAAGCTAAAATTCGGATTTTAAAACATGAAGGAGGGATTTCGTTTAGTTTCACTAAACATTAGCTAGGGAGGTTTTGCTGATTTTCCCAATTCCTTCTAAAGTTTTAAAATGCTAATCATTTGTCCATGTTTCAGAATCAAATTATCAAGGAACGGATTGAACAGCTCAAAGAAAAGGTGAGAGCTATCATGATTTAAAACCAGGGGAATAACTTGTTCATTAATCAATTGCTAACTTACAATTCTTTCATTTTATGTTGTAATTTTAAAACCAGGGGAGAGTCTTAGAAGCTGGAAATGCAAGGTTGGCTGAGAAGGTGAGCTTTAAAATCAAATCAAGTTATAATTATAAAATAACTATAAGAGAATATGCCACCCCCAAATATGACTTTTGGAAACTTATGAATCCTGAATGGTTATTCTCAGTGTGGTATTGAATTTGAACAATGGCAAGGATTGAAAGAGCGGCAAGAAAATTTACCCAACGATGACATTGGTACCCCGACTTCTGATGTGGAGACTGAATTGTTCATCGGACCGCCACCTGAAAGAAGAACAAGGCGCTTGCCAATGCCACCGCATAAGTGATCATTATCATCGGTATTCAGTTTATGCAAAAGCATTTGCTAAATATGAATCATGATTACGAGGGTAACCTACCGTTTCCGTACTTTGCTTTTAACACCATCGTTTAGTAATGTATTGTATGGGATTATTACCATAATATGATTAAATAATATGTTTTTGTTTGATTCGATGATATGGTATGGTATGGTTCCGAAAATGATAAAATGACTAAAATGTTCTCAATTTTTTTTGTTTTTTTTTTGTTTTATGGAAATTGAGTGAGTTATGCCATTCTGTTTATTGATATAATATATTTAATATGATAGAATTGACATTTTAAAATTTTATTAAGGATATTTTAGGAATACAAAATTATAAAATTATGACAAACCATCAAATCTATGTTTTAAAAAACTCTCCAAAATTTATGATTTTCAAATTATGAGATTATAATGAGAAATCATACCATGAACATGAAAGTTAAAACAAATAACAATTTGAACTGTATTGACAAAACATGAAACATATAATGTGTAAGACTACTGCACTAATTCTATCGGCGCAAGCAATAATTATAATCGTAACAGCATAGTAAAATGCATTTCTGTTGAATTAATTAATCTCAATTATCAAATTAAAAAATAAATAAATAAAGGAAAGCATATATGAAATGCGTTTCTTATAAGAGTTTAGGACTATCGGGGGTTTTACCTATTCCGCTTAAGCCCGGAAGGAGTGGTTTGACGGTGAGGTTTCTGTTGTAAATTCTCTAAATATATAGTATAAATGTAGGAGAAATATGTCATTTAAGAAGTGTCTTATGGGAAAGACACAAATTGAAGGGACATGTCTTCTAAATTGGAAGAACACATCTCTAGACATCTCTAAGTTACAAAAGGTATAAGGAATGAGTATAACCCTTAGGATGGTTACACCCTAAATCAAATGGTGTCTATAAAGACACCATTCCATGCCTCTTAAAAGGGACTCTTGGGTTCATTTTCTTTCATCCAAAAAATTTCTATAATTCATTTATTATAAGAGAGAGTCTCCACCATAATTCATAATCCGTGTTCTTGATTCATTGAGTGCCCTTAAATCAAGAAGTTACCAAGAATCTTGGGATAACATAAACCACAAAATCCGTAGTGCACCGAGACGGAGTTAATAAGTTCTTAAGGATAGAGAATTATTCAACTTGGTATTCTTTTCTTCTTCATCCACAAATTAATTTCAGTTTTGTCTAAGACTTTCGATCTATATAGTGCAAGCATGATAATTGTTGTTGATTATTATTCTTTTATGAATTATGCATGTTTAAGTAATAGCAACACACCCCTCTAACAATCTCAAGAATTTATTTGTATTTTTGTGTTACAAAATCTGTCCAAACATCCAAAGTTGGCGTTGATGTGAATTGTGCACTACTCCGATTGTTTATCTAAGAACATCATTTTGTTCAAATTCTCAGAACAATAATTTTGAGAATATAATGAACAAATGGTGAAAAAAATGACTCAAATTATTTGCATGTTTAAGTATAATTGAATCCTGAAAAGCGAATTGGAAATATATATATTAAGAACACTATTATGATTTTTGTGTTTAACACTAATGCGATTATAATATGTGTTGACGGCTGATTTTGGTCTCAGGGCAATATGAGAATATTACTCCCGAGATAATCCTCCCTCAATAGTGAATTTGTTTGGTTATGGGGGACCAAAAGCAAACTTAGCAAAAAGACAAATAATACGCCAATCGACAAGGAGATTTAACGTGGTTCGGCGGATCTTGGTCCGACCTACGTCCACGGGCACAAAAAGGATGATACTTTTATTACTGAGATATGCTTCTCCGATATCTCTTGTGTTTACAGGTCTGATCGTAATGATCTGATCTTGACTCTCCCATTGATTCTGATCTCAACTCCCAACTTTCAACTTGTTCCCCTTATGCACACTCTACCCTTCTATTTATAATAGTGTAGAAATCAGATTCCTTCTCCTACAAGAATTTCCTAGTTGAAACAATTTCATTTTCCCATAAGGATTCCTAGTCAAAACCATTCCCTTTTCCCATAAGGATTCCTAATCAAAACTACATTTACTTATCATACCCTATTAGAATATGATAACTTATCTCCTTACCCCATAAGAATATGATAACTTATCCCCTTATCCCATAAGAATAGGATAATTTATCTCTGGAGCATATCTCGCTATCTGGTCGGTCTTCATGAGGTCTGTCATGATAGTCATTTGAACTGAGAATGTTGTTGTCGATCTGATAATGCCCGGTCATCCGATATTTAAGTGGTCGGGTTACCGATCATAAAGTGCTCGGTCTCTACCTGTTGTGGTCGGGTCGGCATTAAACAAGAGAGTTCCCCTTTTTACCCCTGCTGTACTGCTTAAATATCATAGTGCTTAAAAAACACTATCAACATCTATCCCCTAGTTCTCGGTAACAACGAGTTTGCGAGTTGATGCGGGAACTATAAAAAAAAGTTGGTGTGCCGATGATTCTGTCGGTGGTCACTCCAGGAACCGCAGGGAAAAATGCATTGGCTGCAAATCTGGTCCTTCCCGCCACCTTCATGTGCTCAATCAACGAGGATCCCGATATCTACCCGTGGAGAAAATGATTTGCCCTTATGCTGATGACGACCGACTCGGTGGGACGTAACCCGACCCCGAGTTGAGAAGAATATTTGGTTCTGGGGGAATGTCACCTCCCCAGACCAATAAAGGGCCGACCATGGGGGAGATGCTCCGATCCCATGCCGATGATAAGTCTCTCGGTGGGACGTATCCCGACCCCGAGCTGAAGAAAGACTTGGCTCTAGGGGAATATTACATCCCCAGTCCAAAGAAGCCGACTCGGTGGGACGTAACCCGACCCCGAGCTAAAAGAAAGCCTTGGCTCTGGGGGAATGTAACATCCCCAGTCCAATAGAAGCCGACTCGTTGGGACGTAACCCGACCCAGAGCTAAAAGAAAGACTTGGCTATGGGGGAATGTTACATCCCCTGTCCAAAGAAGCCGACTCGGTGGGACGTAACTCGATCCCGAGCTAAAAGAAAGACTTGGCTCTGGGGGAATGTTACATCCCCAGTCCAAAGAAGCCGACTCGGTGGGACGTAACCCGACCCCAAGCTGAATAAAGACTTGGCTCTGGGGGAATATTACATCCCCAGTCCAAAAAAGCCGACTCGGTGGGACGTAACCCGACCCCGAGCTGAATAAAGACTTGGCTCTGGGGGAATGTTACATCCCCAGTCCAAAGAAGCCGACTCGGTGGGACGTAACCTAACCCCAAGCTAAAAGACTTGGCTTTGGGGGAATGTTACATCCCCAGTCCAAAGAAGCCGACTCGGTGGGACGTAACCCGACCCCGAGCTAAAAGAAAGACTTGGCTCTGGGGGAATGTTACATCCCCAGTCCAAAGAAGCCGATTCGGTGGGACGTAACCCGACCCCGAGCTGAAAGAAAGACTTGGCTCTGGGGGAATGTTACATCCCCAGTCCAAAGAAGCCGACTCGGTGGGACGTAACCTGACCCCGAGCTAAAAGAAAGACTTGGCTCTGGGGGAATGTTACATCCCCAGTCCAAAGAAGCCGACTCGTGGGACATAACCCGACCCCGAGTTGAATAAACCATAAGGCCTCGACGGAACAAAATCCAGCCCCGAGCCGAATAACCAAGCGGCCTCGGCGGAATGAAATCCAGCCCCGAGCCGAATAAACAAGTGGCCTCGGCGGAACAAAGTCCAACCCCTAGCCGAATAAACAAGTGGCATCGGCGGAACGAAATCCAGCCCCGAGCCGAATAACCAAGCGGCCTCGGCGGAATGAAATCCAGCCCCGAGCCGAATAAACAAGTGGCCTCGGCGGAACGAAATCTAGGCCCGAGCCGAATAAACAAGTGGCCTCGACGGTACAAGAGCAGACCCGAGCCGGAAAGAAACATCGGTCTCGGCGGTACAAGAGCAGACCCGAGCCGGAAAGAAACATCGGTCTCGACGGTGTAAGAGCAGACCCGAGCCGAAACGAAACATCGGTCTCGGCGGTACAAGAGCAGACCCGAGCCGGAAATAAACATCGGTCTCGGCGGTACAAGAGCAGACCCGAGCCGGAAAGAGACATCGGTCTCGGCGGTACAAGAGCAGACCCGAGCCGGAAAGAGACATCGGTCTCGGCGGTACATGGACAGACCCGAGCCGGAAAGAGACATCGGTCTCGGCGGTACAAGAGCAGACCCGAGCCGGAAAGAGACATCGGTCTCGGCGGTACAAGAGCAGACCCGAGCCGAAAGGAAACATCGGTCTCGGCGGTACAAGAGCAGACCCGAGCCGGAAAGAGACATCGGTCTCGGCGGTACAAGAGCAGACCCGAGCCGTAAAACAAATATCAAAACCATTGTGTGGGCCATAACAAACAAGCATAATCAAATGTCAACCTAAGATAGAAGAGGTCTTACTCACCTTTTGGGATCCGTTGTCTTTCTTGTAACTCTACAAGGGTCACTACAAGCAAGGCTCTTCTTAATACATCCTCTTTGCATCTCAGCATTCCACGCATCTGACTGGATGACTTCCGCTATCAACTTGGTCGACCTCAAAAACCGATTGGTCTATGTACACACTGAGATAGCCTTCTTTCACCAAGTCTTCCACCTGCTCCCGCAGGTCTCTGCACCCATTCGTGGCATGTCCCCTTACGTTATGGTAGATACAGTATGCCCTACTATTTCCCTCCTCAATCGGGAACCTCCTCAAATTAGGCTCGACCAACAGACCTTTACCCTGGATTTCCCGAACTATCTGGTGAAGTCCCTGACGATCGGTGATTTCCATCTTCTGCCATCGTCTTACTACGCGAGCTGCTTTTTGTTGAGTTCCCCACAGACGGCGCCAACTATTGACGGCTGATTTGGTCTCAGGGCAATATGAGAATATTACTCCCGAGACAATCCTCCCTCAATAGTGAATTTGTTTGGTTATGGGGGACCAAAAGCAAACTTAGCAAAAAGACAAATAATACGCCAATCGACAAGGAGATTTAACGTGGTTCGGCGGATCTTGGTCCG
The DNA here is from genome assembly GCA_019454045.1 of Zanthoxylum bungeanum. Lineage (NCBI taxonomy): Eukaryota > Viridiplantae > Streptophyta > Magnoliopsida > Sapindales > Rutaceae > Zanthoxylum > Zanthoxylum bungeanum. The sequence goes on along the minus strand of SKCR01020303.1, from coordinate 19,321 downwards.
ACCTACGTCCACGGGCATAAAAAGGATGATACTTTTATTACTGAGATATGCTTCTCCGATATCTCTTGTGTTTACAGGTCTGATCGTAATGATCTGATCTTGACTCTCCCATTGATTCTGATCTCAACTCCCAACTTTCAACTTGTTCCCCTTATGCACACTCTACCCTTCTATTTATAATAGTGTAGAAATCAGATTCCTTCTCCTACAAGAATTTCCTAGTTGAAACAATTTCATTTTCCCATAAGGATTCCTAGTCAAAACCATTCCCTTTTCCCATAAGGATTCCTAATCAAAACTACATTTACTTATCATACCCTATTAGAATATGATAACTTATCTCCTTACCCCATAAGAATATGATAACTTATCCCCTTATCCCATAAGAATATGATAATTTATCTCTGGAGCATATCTCGCTATCTGGTCGGTCTTCATGAGGTCGGTCATGATAGTCATTTGAACTGAGAATGTTGTTGTCGATCTGATAATGTCCGGTCATCCGATATTTAAGTGGTCGGGTTACCGATCATAAAGTGCTCGGTCTCTACCTGTTGTGGTCGGGTCGGCATTAAACAAAAGAGTTCCCCTTTTTACCCATGCCGTACTGCTTAAATATCATAGTGCTTAAAAAACACTATCAACATCAGTGTATTTGAGTAATAAAAGTGCCATCCTGTTTTTGTCCGTGGACGTAGGTCGGATCCAATTCCACCGAACCACGTTAAATCTCTTTGTCGATTGGTGTGATTATCTGTCTCTCGCTAAATTTGCTTTTGGTCCCCCATAACCAAACAAATTCACTATTGAAGGAGGATTGCCTCGGGAGTGATATTCCCGTATTGCCCTGAGACCAAAATCCACCGTCAACAGTTGGCGCCGTCTGTGGGGAATCGAACAAAAAACAACTCGCGTAATGAGACGATGTCGGAAGGCGGAAACTACCAATCATCAGGGAGCTCGGCTGCAGATTGGATGGAGAAGATCGAGGAGAACCTCAGGAAAGAAATGGAGGAAAACCAAACTATGCTAAAGACCATAGTAGACCGGTTGGAAAAGGTAGAAGGAGTGCACAACAGAAAATTCGAGACCGGGACTAGCCGACGAAGGAACGAAATAGCAGAAGGAAAAAGAATTGCCGATACAAGTGAGGACGACAGACCCCGGAGGAGGGGTCCCTACAGGGTAAGATTTGTGGTGGTGCAGAAAGATTCCCAGACCGAGGACATGTGGGAGGAAGAGGATGACAAATCATCACCAGACTCCTCCTATGATGGCCCTCACAACACCCGGAGAACAGGGACGCCATTTGCAAAGTGTTCCCCTTAACTCTAGCTGGACCGGCCATCCTATGGTATAGAAGCCTAGCCCCAAGAAGCATCAGCAGCTTCACACAACTCAGAAAGTCATTCATACGGCACTTCAAGGGGGCTTGTGTCCCCAGAAAGACAATTGGAGAACTAAGACTTATGAAACAAGGAGACGATGAACCTTTGAAAATATTTATTGAAAGATACCACAATATGGTACTCGAAGTCGGAGGGTACGAATCCCCCGAGGCCCTGGAAAGCTTGAAATGAGCCTTGAAAATTGGGAGGCTATGGACCCATCTAAGGATCCAAGACACCCCGGACTACGCCACCGCCCTAGAGGTGGCCCGAAAATTCGTTTTATTAGAGAACGAGGAGAAAATATCTCGAAAAGGGAACACCATCAGAGAAATAACCATAAGGGAGGGCGCCCCCCGCCGTGTAGAAAGAGAATCCAGAAGACCACCCCCGAAGCACAAGGAGTTCAAACCACTGCACCGAGACAACCAAGAGAGAAGGGCACCGACCCAAGTAAACCATGTGGTCGAGGAAGATGCGTACATTCCCCTAAAGAAGCCATTGGGACAAATTGTCATGGAGATCCAGGGGAAAGGCCTCTTAGTAGAACCCGACCAAAGAAGATTTCCCCCGGATAAGAGGAACCAAAAGGCTTATTGCATACACCACAACTCCAGAGGACATGCAACGGACGGGTGTAAAGATCTGCGAGAACAGATGGAAGACCTATCACGAAACAGATATTTGAACAAATACATTGACCACGAAGTTATGACGGCCAGACAAAGAGCACGTGGCCGCCAAATCAATATCATCGCAGGAGGAAGAACACTGGCCGGAAACTCTAACCGGTCAAGGAAAGACTACAGTAGAACTCGAGGACCATACGTCCTAGAAACAGAGCAGGTCACAGGACTCCAGGGAAGCCGGTCGGTGCCGATAATGTTTACCGATGAGGATACCCGAGGGGTAAGTTTCCCTCATGACGATGCGTTGATAATCAAGGCAGTAATCAGCGGGTCGGAAGTAGACAGAATCCTAGTGGACCCCGGAAGCGCAGTTGACATAATTTCCAGAGAAGCATTGGACGACCTAGGGGTGGAGTATGCAACCCTGACCAACGATAGCACTCCCCTATACGGTTTCGGAGGATCAGCCGTCATCCCACTGGGAAGGATACATTTGGCAATGACTGTCGGGACATATCCCCGGACCCGGACAATCATGACAGACTTCACTGTAGTAGACTGCATGAGCAGTTACCAGGCCATCGTCGGGCGACCTTTCATGATGAAAACAAAAGCCGCGATGTCCTGCTACCACCTAAAACTGAAATTCCCCACCCGGGAGGGGATTAGAATCGTATGCGGAAGCCAGAAAATAGCTCGCAGCTGCTTCGCAACTCTCTCACGAGAGACTCCCTGCATCAAAGAGGATACCTGAAAACGACAAAGAAACCTGGGTGAAGAAGAAGAAGACAGAAGCCCTGGACCTTGGCCAAACAAAAATGCCCGACTCGCTGCAGCTGAGGAGACAGAAGAAATAGAACTTTACGGGCCAGGGAAAAGTATAAAGATAGGGGGAGGCCTGAGCAAGTCTCTACAACAGGATCTGCTAGAATGCCTGAAAGAATACCCGGACGTCTTTGCCTGGGGATACAATGACATGCCTGGGATCGACCCAAGATTCATCAATCACCGCCTAGCAGTAGACCTGTCACGCAAATCGGTCAGGCAAAAGAGAAGGAACTTCAATTAAGAAAGGAGTAAAGCAATAGCAGCCGAGGTCGAGAAGTTACTAAAGACAGGTCTCATCAGGGAGGCAAGGTACCCAGATTGGGTATCAAACGTAGTGTTGGTCAGAAAAAACAATGGCAAGTGGCGAATGTGTGTCGATTTCACCTACCTAAACAAGGCGTGTCCAAAGGACAGCTTCCCATTGCCGAACATAGACCAGCTAGTAGACGCCACAGCTTGTCAGGGATTACTGAGTTTTATGGATGCTTTCTCCGGATATAACCAAGTCAAAATGTGCCCTGCAGACGAAGAGAAGACCACTTTCGTTACCGATCAAGGACTTTACTGCTACAGAGTAATGCCCTTCGGACTGAAAAATGCTGGGGCAACCTTCCAAAGGTTGGTAAACAAAGTTTTTAAACCTCTCATCGGCACGGCAATGCTAGTTTACGTCGATGACATGATAACGATGTCGAAAGAACCAAGCTATCACATGGCCGACCTAAAAAAAACCTTCGAGCTATTAAGGAAACACAACCTGAAACTCAATCCAGAAAAATGTACATTCGGGGTATCCTCAGGAAAGTTTTTAGGTTACATGGTGAGTGCCTGACCGGCGTAAACACACACGTATAACGCAAGCGTACGTATCGTTCAAGTAGTATAAAAAGTATCGATCCCACGAGGACTTAAAATCTTATCTATTAATTTTTATGAGGTCAAATGATTACTAATATCTATCAGGTTGTTTGATTGATTTGAAATGACGACGATTCTAAATTTAAAGGCAAGTAACTAAAATTGGTTGAAAAGATATTTTGAGAAAATTCAATATTAAAATTATCTAGGGTTGTGATTTATTCCAATATTATTTAAAGATGAAGTTGTTATCTTATAATTGGGTAAAATATTGATTTATTAACCTGGAACACTAAATTATGTAAAAGCCTCTTCCGATGGTCAATTACAAATATCCAATTTAACCTAATTGAACCATATGTCTATGTCAATCAAATTAACTGGATTCATTAAGATTAAGTTCCAATTATGGCTACCCCCGCCCAACAGGTATATTCCTATCCTGTAAGGAAATCTATTAAAGGGTTATCTATCCTCAAGGAAGATCGTGGGTTATTGAGTCTGAGGTCTTAAACCTAAAATCCCTATGTCTAGTTCATTTTAAGTTTACCTTATCAATTTTATTAGTGGCCAGTTAATAAAAAGCATTAAGATTAAGACTCAATAAATAAATCTTTATATTACCCAAATTATAATTTAACCCTTATAAACCGGTGATATTGGATTTCATCACAACCCTAGATTACTAACTTAGTTATGACACATAGCTAGGGCTTGTAAAAACTTAAAAGACATAAAATGAAAATGCTGAAAAGTAATTGCGATAAGTAAAATGTTGAAAAGAAAATTACAAATGAAATAAAATGCTAAGGCAAAAGGAATTACTTTTACTACTACTAATTTAGATATCTCCCATAAAATAATATATAGACTGTGATAATATTTTACCAACCGACCAATCTGGCGGTATCCTGATTAAGTCAAATTAAGTCCAACCAGCCATATAGGTGGTAATATTTGTCCATAATCCAGCCATAAAGGCGGTACCAAAATAAATTTACCAACCGACCAATATAGCGGTTTCCTTGATTAATCAGGTTCAAACCAACATAAAATAAATTTACCAACCGACCAATATAGCGGTATTCCTTGATTAGTCAGGTTTAAACCAGATTAAAATTAAATTACCAACCGACCAATATAGCGGTATTCCTTTATTAATCAGAATTTTAAATAGTAAATATATTATTTTTAAGGGAGATTAATCTAAATAGCAATAGTAAAATAATTACCTTTCACCCTAGCATAGGGAAGTTACCTCCGCATAGTGAATAGTAAAAACTGTAAAATAAGAAAGTAGATTACTATTATTACAAAAAGTAATTAAAATTATTACAAAAGTAAAAACTAAAAATTAAAAAAACGAAACTTAGAGAGAGAAGAATTCCCTATTTACATCAAATAAGAGAGAGGGAATGGTGTAATAAAAACTGAAAATTCACGGTCTATTTATAGCAAAATTTTTCACTGTTCCAGCGTCGCGACGCCAAGGACCTCAGCGTCGCAACTCTGGATTTGTCGACGTGGCACAATGAGAAGGCGACACGTAGCAAGGCGGCTGACTGTTCACGCGACACGTGTCAAGGCGGCTAATTCTCAATTATTGTGATGACGTCATTGATGACGTCATGCTGACGTGGTGATGACGTGGCGATGACGTGGCGCTGGCGTGTGTTGCAATTGTCGGCACAATAGGATTGCGACACGTGGCGACACGTGTCACGCTGTGATTGGCTGATGCTGACGTGGCATGTTGACTCGGTTGACCTGATGACGTGGACGATGATGTGGTATGACACGTGGCAAGGTTGACTTGTTGACCGATGATGTGGCTGATGACGAGGCGACACGTGTCAAGTCTGAGTGTCGGCAGCATATGATGATGACACGTGGCACGGCGCATGTTAGCAGATGGGATGTGATGGTGACACGTGGCACGACGCATTTTAGCAAAGTCAAAACTTCTCAAATTGTTGACCGTTGACCAGGCGCATGTTAGCAGATTCAGCGCATGCTGGGCGTCGCGGTGCGCAGTGTTCCAGCGGCGCGACGCGCAGAAGACTAAAATATCCTTGTTGACTCATTTTTGTCCGGTTTTGCCCCAAATTGCCTCCAGTGCTGTCCAAACTTTATTTATCTGCAAAATAACAATAAAACACATCAAAACATTCACAAAACTCAAGAAACTATACAAAATATTAAGTTAAATGAGTGGGAAATAGTGATATAAATATCACTCATCAGTGCCCGAGGTATCAAAGCAAACCCACAGAAGATCCAGGCAATACTGGGACTACAATCCCCCAAAACAGTGAAAGAAGTACAGAGTCTGACCGGTAGAGTGGCCGCGCTCAATCGGTTCATATCACGAGCAACTGACAAAATGCCACCCTTTCTTTAAAATAATCCAAAAAGCAAAGAAGGATATCGACTGGACACTAGAGTGCGAGGAAGCCTTCCAGCAGCTGAAGCAGTATCTAGTGCAACCCCCACTCCTGGCAAAACCACTCCCAGGGGAATCATCAAGCTCTGACTTGTAAACACAAAAAAGATATGAGAAATGTATTTGAGTAATAAAAGTGCCATCCTGTTTTTGTCCGTGGACGTAGGTCTGATCCAATTCCACCGAACCACGTTAAATCTCTTTGTCGATTGGTGTGATTATCTGTCTCTCGCTAAATTTGCTTTTGGTCCCCCATAACTAAACAAATTCACTATTGAAGGAGGATTGCCTCGGGAGTGATATTCCCGTATTGCCCTGAGACCAAAATCCACCGTCAACAATATGTTTGAAATTTAATCTGATTATTTTAATCGAATTCATTATATATAAGATTTTTTTCTTCCTTTATATAGATATGTTATCACCGTATTTTGTAAAGTTAAAATGATGTAGTATGAAAAAATTGAGTATTGTTATAAAAGTTTTATCTCGTTAATATTCAAATGTGGAATTGGATTTAATTTGTGAGATGGAATATTTATAAAATTGAGTGATCTCAATATTTGAGATGAATTTTGAAGAGATATTAATGGAGAAATGCATCTCTCTTAATAGTTTGATTACATGATGAGATGTTATGATCCATTCGAGTATGCTGAAATGGTGTGTTTCAATTTGAAACAATATAACTATTTAATACAACGTAACTTTTATAATATATAGATGTCTTGCCTAATGGAAAGAGACATTTATTCTTGGTGTCTAAACACTTGAAAGATTGTGTCTGAACACAAAGGATATGAATGAAGTGGTGCCTTTTCACTTGAAAAATTATTGTGTCATTTGACTGTAAGATTATGATAATGTTTATATTAACACGGGATTCTTGTAATTTGATAACTCATTATTTTAGGATTTATTCATTAATTAACTTGAGAAAAATCATATAATGAAATTATTAACTCAATTATTATAGATTTAAGTTAATTATCACATGTTAATTTAAGTGATAAAGTTGACATTAGCATCTTGAAATATAATTTTGTGTTATTATAATGTTTGTTGGATTAAAGTGTAACACTAAAGATTGAATGCCTGCGATTTTCTATTGAGAAAATGATTAATGAAATTCTGTCACAAAGGCGATAAGAGCTTAAGTGGGTAGAGATTTAAGTGGTTACACTGGACCATCTCGTCCTCTGGGAGTTTTCCTATATTAATTTATCATAAGAAACCTTAGTCATAAATTCAAGGATTTATGTTATTTGGTACTCTGTCCAATATAACAAGTGGATTCTTAATGTATCACTTAAACAAGATCATACGGTTGATCGTTTTATGATTTATTTTTAAAAGACTTATTGATTACTGTTGTTTTTCCAGTTACACATGGCTAGTGGAAATATCACAGCACCGGTCGCTCATAGAGAGAAACCGGAAAAATTTGGTGGAGGAAATTTCAAATAATGGCAGAGCAAAATATTGGTTTACCTGACAACACTGCAGTTAGGTAAGTATCTAAAAGATCATCCGGCTCCTGAGGAGGGAGAAACGAAAACATCCAAACAATTGTGAGATGAGACATGATCGTCAAACAATTTCTTGTGCAATAATGACCTCTTGGGAGGGCTTGACAATACCCTATACAATATATCTCAAGACATGGCTTCTGTGAAGATTCTCTGGGAATCTCTCGAGAAGAAGTACAAAATAGAGGATGCCGGATAAGATAAGTTTGTTGTGGGTAGGTTCTTGGACTACAAAATGGTAGATTCAAGAACGGTAATGTCTCAGTTGGGTAAACTTCAATTGATCATTCATGAAATATTGGATGAGGGAATGAAACTCTGCGAGACGTTTCAAGCTGCCACAATCATTGAAAAGTTGCATCTATCATGGAAATATTTCAGGAGCTATCTGAAACATAAGAAGAAGCAGATGAGTCTTGAAGACCTTGGAGTTTGATTAAGGATTGAAGAGGACAATCAGAAGTCTGAGAAGGCTAGCTACAATACTATGGAGTTTAAGGCCAACATCATTGAGGATGTGAAGGGTAACAAGAAGAGAAATAATAGTAGAGCTGATTCTTCCCAAGCAAATAAAAAGTTCAATGGGAAGTGCTACGTTTGTGGAAAAGGCGTTCATATGGAAAAAGACTGCAGAAACAAGAAGTCTCAGGATAAGGGCAAGAAAAAGAAAAATGAGGTCCACGTCACTGAAGAATGAGCAATTAACTGATGAGATTTTAGATATGACCTCTTAGCAGTTGTAACTGAAGCCAACTTGGTTGGAAACCCAAAAGAGTGGTGGATAGACACTGGGGCTCCTCGCCATATCTATGTAGATAGCAAGATATTTTCCTCATATCAGAAGGTTGATGGTGGTGATCATCTAACTATAGGAAACTCGTCAACCTCCAGAGTGGTTGGACAAGGCACAATGGTTCTGAAGATGACATCCATGAATGAGCTTACATTGAATAATATTTTGCATGTTCCTGATATTCGGAAGAACTTGGTTTCAGACTCTCTCATTAGCAAGAATGGCTTTAAGCTTGTATTTATTTCTGACAAGTTTGTACTGTTTAAAAAGATGTTTATGTAGGAAAATGATACCTCACTGATGGTCTTTTCAAGTTCAATATAATGACTCTCATTCGACACAGTACTAATAATAAAACTACATCTTTCGCTTATATTATTGAGTCGTAAAATATTTGGCACGGTAGGTTAGAGCGTGTTAATTATGATGCAATGCGTAAATTAATTAACATGGACCTTATACCTAAATTTACAATTGATAACCAACATAAATGTGAAGCATGTGTTAAATCTAAAATGAATAGAACATCATTTCATTCTATAGAACAAAGTTTTGACTAGAACCTATACACACCTATGTGTGTGATATGAATGTTGTACAAACAAGAGGCGGTAAAATATACTTTGTCACTTTTATCGATGATAGCACAAGATTCTGTTATGTGTATTTACTGAGGAGCAAAGATGGAGCTATTGAGAGCTTTATATACTATAAGAACGAAGTTAAAAATCAACTTGGCAAGAAAGTCAAAAGAATTAAGAGTGATAAGAGAGGTGAATATGTGTCACCATTCGGTGAATATTGTTCCAATCATGAAATTATTCACGAAACTACTGCTCCTTATTCGCCATAACAAAAAGAGATTGCGGAACGCAAAAACCAAACGTTGAAGGAATGATGAATGCCATGTTGATAAGCTCTGGTTTACCCCAGAACTTGTGAGAGGGAGCCTTATTTTTCACAAACTACGTTATGAACAAGCTACTTCACAGAAGATTGGATAAGACATCATATGAATGTGGAAATGTCACATACCTTCCTACAAATATCTGAAAGTGTGGGGGTGTCTCGCCAAAGTAATGGTTCCTAAACCTAAGAAAGTTAGAATAGGACCGAAAACTGTTGATTGTATATTCATTGGATATGCTCACAACAGTAGTGCGTATCGATTCTTGGTACATAAGTTTGAAATTACTGACATCAATCCAAATATGATAATTGAGTCAAAGAATGCGACATTCTTTGAAGAGAATTTACCTTGTAAGGAAAAAAAAATACCAAAGTCTCTCAAAAGACCTATTGGAAGTGATCAAATTGATCGAGAATCAGATCAACATAAAAATGTTAAAGAAAATGAACCTAAACGTAGTAAAAGAGCTAGAACGTCTAAGTCATTTGGACATGATTTTCTGACATACCTATTAGAAAATGAGCCTCAAAGTTATAAATAAAAAATGTCTTCTTCGGAGGCACCTTTGTGGAAAGAGGCTATCAATAGTGAGATTGATTCTATCATTCAAAACCATACTTGGGAGTTGGTTGATCTTCCTCCAGGTTGTAAGCCGCTGGGATAAAAATGGATTTTCAAACAGAAGATAAAGTCGGATGGATCAATAAATGAGTACAAGGCAAGACTTGTCATAAAATATCATAGAGAAAAAAAAAGTCTTGGTTACTTTGATACCTATTCACCAGTGACTCGTATCACATCAATAAGAATGTTTATAGTCATAACAACTATATTTGTTCTTGAAATACATCAAATAGATGTGAAGATAATATTCTTAAATGGTGAATTGAATGAAGAAATTTACATGGAACAACCATAAGGTTTCAATATTCCTGGATAAGAACAGAAGGTGTGCAAACTTGTAAAATCCTTATACGGATTAAAACAAGCACATAAACAATGACATGAAAAGTTGTCAAGTGGGTTCATAATCAATGTGTGAGATGAGTGTGTATACATTAAATCAACTCAAAAAGGATATGTCATTGTGTGTCTCTACGTAGATGATATACTGATAATTGGTAGTAATCATGAGATGATTCAGTCTACCAAAAAAGTATTGACCAACAAATTTGATAAGAAAGATTTATGAGTAGATGATATGATCTTAGGAATTAAGAATTCCATAACATCAGAGGGATATATATATTATCTCAGACTATTTATGTTGAGAAGATACTTGAAAAATATAATAAAGGAGATCTAAATGTGGCTAGAACTCTTGTGGACCTAACTCTTCATTTATCTAAAAATACTAGCTCAAGCGTATCGCAATTACAGTATTCGAGAATCATCGGAAATATGATGTATCTCACAAATTGCACACGACCTGAAATCATTCAAGCTGTAAACAGACTTAGCAGATATACGAGTAATCCAGGACGTAACCACTGGAAAGCCATAGTAAGAGTTTTGAGGTATCTGAGAGAAACTTCAAAATATGGTCTGCATTATACGAGATATCCTGCTGTTCTAGTGGGATACATCGATGCTAACTAGAGATTCCAAATCTACGAGTGGATTTATTTTCACACTTGGTGGTGCATCCGTGTCATGGAAATCCTCGAGGCAAACGTGTATTGCCTGATTTACTATGGAATCAGAGTTCATAGCATTAGATAAAACATTGGAAGAAGCATAATGGCCTCGAAATTTCCTAGAGGATATTCCAAATTGGCCAAAATTTGTGCCAGCGATAAGCATACATTATGATAGTCAATCGGCTATTGGGAGAGCCCAAAATACAATGTATAATAGTAAGTCTCGCCACATACTTCACATACATAATACCATATAACAACTGCTCTCAAGTGGCATTATTTCAATAGATTATGTCAAATCGAAGAAAAAACCTAGCGGATCCAATTACTAATGGTTTACCTAGAGAGCAAGTTGAGAAGTCATCGACGAAAATTGGCTTGAAACCTATAAATTAAGATTTATCATTGTGGAAACTCAACCTAGCTGACTGGAGATCCCAAGATCTAGGTTCAAAAGGGACAACTTAAACTTTTTGCAATTCAAAACAAGCACTGTAGAGTTATATACTCTTTCCCATTCCTATAATGACGCAGAGTGCTGTATATCAAGGTTAGGATAAGCAAAGGCTTTTAATGATCACTATATTAGGAGAAGAGTCTTGATAAGGGGTAAAGGCAGATTACCTTTCATAGTAGATCACCTATTTCAAGTAAAAAGTGAGACCGCTTCTGTGAAAATTTTTGAAGGCTGAATTCCCTAAAGTGGTTGATAAATCAAAGACTGATGTTCATGGTCGAATTGAACACAACCGTAAAACCAAAAATGGTCGAAGTGAAGCTGTGTGTTGGAAATTGTCTTGGTTTACACCAACAGCGGAACAATTCAAGACTATGAGTCACTAGTTCGTCAAATAAATCCGATTGTCATTCACTAGGAAATGTTCAAGGCGAAAGATACCTATTTCGATGCAGTTTTATTTCACGAAAATTCTCTTAAGTGTCTGCATTAATATTTAGAGAACTGTGGGATATTTTTATAAATTCTCTAAATATATAGTATAAGTGTATGAGAGACATGTCCCTTAAGAATTGTCTTATGGGAAAGGCACAAATTGTCCTCTAATTTGGAAGAGCACATCTAGACATCTCTAAGTTCCAAAAGGCATAAGGAATGAGTATAACCCTTAGGAGGGTTACACCATAAACCAAAGAGTGCCTACAAAGGCACCCTTCAATGCCTATAAAAAGGGACTCTTGGGTTCATTTTCTTCCATCCAAAAAAATTCCATAAATCATTCATTTTTAGTGAGTCTAAAATAAGAGAGAGTTTCCACCATAGTTCCTAGTTCGTGTTCTTGATTCAAGGAGTGCCTATAAATCAATAAGTTACCAAAAATCTTGGGAGAACATTAGCCACAAGTTCTATAGTGCACCGAGGCGGGGCTAATAAGTTCTTTAGGATAGAAAATTACTCGACTTGGTATTCTTTTCTTCTTCATCTACAAATTAATATCACGTTTGTCTAAGACATTCTATCTATATAGTGCATGCATGATAATTATTGTTGATTATTATTCTTTTATGAATTATGCATGTTTAACTAATAGCCACACACCCCTCTAACAGTTTCCAACGATTGAAAATTTATATATCGTTGACGTCTGATTTTCGTTCCAGGAGTAATTCAGGAAAAATCACTCCTTGAAAAAATCTCATTCAACTGTGAATTTGTTTGGTTTGGGGACCAAATACAAACTTAGCAAAAGATAGAAAACACACAAACAAAATAGAGGGTTTAACATGTTCAGCGGGATGGTCCCAACCTACGTCTACGGGCACAAATAGAAGAAAGACTTTTATTCTCACCTCGGGTCGGACCGACCTCTCTCTAACTCTAGCTCGACAGACTGGCCTCTTACTAGTTCTCACTTATACATAAGCTTTTTCCCTCTCTATTACAAGTGAAGAAATAAATTAGCCAACCAAAAGAACTCTTTACAATGAATTCTCAACCTCTTTATATAATAGGACAAATTCTACTGTTACAACTGCTTATGACGTCAGCCACATGAAATGCCCATTACCCACATGTTACGGCCATTCATGACGTCTATCACGTTTCCTTGTCGTTATTGCCCATTATTCATATATTATGTTGGGGTTTTGGTGGCAATTCGGGTAAACGCGGCGGAACGCGGAAAATCAAAATTTTTCGATTTCAGTAATTTTTCTTGGGTAATTAAAATAAACTAACTTATTTTAATTACTCAAAACTTAAAAAATGAATTTTTTTATCCAGAAATCAGATTTTTCAGTATTTCCCGTTTATCCCCAAAACTTTGTATTTTTGTCATTTTAGTCCTAAACTGTCAAATACAATTCTAATTGATTCCAAATCAAAACTAAAATGATTTATACATGTCTAATACATGAAAATAAAATTTTCAACTCAAAGAAACTGATTTTCCAGAAATTGCGGAATGGTCCCCATATTTTCAAGAATTTGTAATTTGGTCATTTTTTGTTCAAAACATGTCAATATAAAATCCAAAAATCTCCCAAATTTAATATACATCATATATACATAAAATTACATCACATATATGAAATTTCCCAAATTTCGAGTGGGTTATGAACCCTAATTTTACAATTTCATCAAATTGATAAATTAACACCAAATTAACCAAATACAACACTTTAATTCAATTCCCACAACACCAAACAAGTCTCACCATCGTGAAAAAACTCAAGAACAATTCTAGGTAATTTATGAGTGGCTAAGTAACTCTAGAATGGCAACTAACCATCCAATGGCAAAAAGAAAGCTTAAGAAATAATTTCAAGCATTCTTAATTAATATACATGCTTCCATCTTTCAATCAAGCTCCCAATCATCAAAATATACCCACAAGAAAGTAGAGAAAAAACTAAGCTACACATATTGAAGCCTAGGATCTTAGAAATAATTTTCATAAAGAAGAAAGCAAGAAAAAACTTACCGAATATCCAAAAAATCCAAGCTTTTTCTTTTTTCTTTCTCTTTTTCCTTTCTTTCTCTCTTTGTATTTTTTTTTTAGGGTTCTTAAATTATGAAACAAAAAGAAAACAAGGCTTTATATATTTTCCCTAAATCACCGAAAATTGAGGAAAAAATACAAGCCATATGTTTTAATTTTATTCCATTAAATAAATGGAAAAAGATTTAATGAAAATTTGTGGTAATAAATCATCAAAAAATTTGATGTTTATCACAAATAAATTAATAAAATCTAGCCATTTAAAACAAATCAAAATTGGCCAAAAAATCCAATCAAAAATAGCCATTTAGCTTACTTTATTAAAGTAAACTAGATATTAATTATTTAATTAATTTAATTTTTCAACATTTGAATAATCAAAAAATTAACTACAAATATGTCAAATATATATTATATTTACATTAAATAATCAAAATACATATATTAATAATAAATGTCAAATATCAAAATTCGACATTTAATAAATGTCGAGATCTCAAACGCATGTATCTTCGTTTAACCGTTAAACGACTTATAAATAATCAGTATTATTTATAAAAGTTACCTCAGTGCCCTACGAGTATATCTCATTAGTGAGACTCTCTAAGTTCGGGCATATCCTGTTGGACAATTATGACCCATAACGTCACTATTTGTAAAAGACTCTGTAGTTTTTGTACAAATTAACTATGTGACAATGAAAATTGTATTTTATCATTTTAATTTGATTACTTAAATATATAAATGATAAAAGTCCTTATGATTAGTTCCAGATTATAAGATATGAGACAATATCAATCCATAAAGGTTTAATCATTAAATATCTCTAGTCGTAGTATTATCGAGACTGGACATCGATAATGCGGAATAGACTAGTATTGCACTTGTGCGTGTTATGGAAGCGTAACAACATAGTTCTCATTTATTTAAGTATTGGATACTTATGCAAGTGTGATAAAAGGTTGTTTTTACCGATGGTACGAAAATAGTTTCGCTCTGGATAGACCCCTCGGAATCCCATTGGTAGTATGACTATGTGTTTATGGGAATCTGCATCAGGGTAGGTGTATTTGGTCTTAACCTGAGACTTGCATTGCTAGTACTTGCGACAATCAATACGCTTTGGTTTTGGTCATCCAGGACTTTAACAGGTTCTGTGTACATCTCTTCTGGGTTTATTGAGAATCGTAGTGTATTGGGTGTGATGTCAAGATGGAAGTATCACTTCAGTCATATGGAGATGATGATCACGCATGGATACATAACTGATACTCTAATGGGTTGCAACCATCGGGATAATATGAAAAGGTCATGATTATCCGATTCAAGAGACTAGTTGCTTGTGATCCGATATATGCTTCGTACGGGGCATACACTATTCCAGCCCCAGGCCTTGCATGTGACATCCGATACTGGATCGCAATACGCAATACTACGTATACTACGTCTGACATAGATTATATATTCCTTTAAGAATATTTCTGGAGAATTGGGTAGAACTGTGCTTTGCTAGAAGCCAACCATGTCTCGTAAATCGGTAAAAATATAGTACGGGGTACGCACGTGTTCGGATAGTCCGACGACTGGATTTACTGCCAACATATCCAGAGATCTCATGGGTCGCTTCTCGAAGATTCACCGATGACGTATGATTCGAACATAATTAATCTAAGGATTAATAGCGAAGATATTTTATCTGGGATAAAATACTATTAGAAGAGAGAGAACGATTAATTTGGAATTAATCGATAAAATAATATATTCGATATATTAAATGAAATTAGATTTCATAACAGAATTAAAATTAGATTTTAATTCGGGCGAACGAATTAATTTAGAATTAATTCGCGAGCGACGAATTAGTAATTTTGCTAGGCATAATTATTTAATTAAATTTGATTTAATTACATCGCAACAGAAAATTTGTTAATTCAGAATTAACGAACCCGAGCCCGGGATGTGTTTGCGGGCCCACTCAGATTTTGAATTAAAGTGGGGCCCACAAGTCACATCGCAAGTTACATTGCAAGTCACTTTAGTGATGGAAGTCATGTCACCTTTTTGTGATTGACATCTAGTCACTATTTGTGATGGGAGTAGTTGGAAGCTTTAATTGTTTTTTTCCCTCCAAATTTTCTTTAACCTTTTTGGAAAAAGATATACCAAATTTTTGCCTTTGACTTTTCACAAGACTTGTAATTGTTTTAGAAACAAAAACAAGACATAAACAAAACTCTCTCTCTCTCCCAAAACCCTCTTGGCCGAAACTTGCAAGAACAATTAGGAAATCGTTGTAATTTCCTAGTGCTAGCACACATCAAGAATCATTCAAGGTGATAGGGAAACCATTCCCAAGAGCTTGGAATCTCAAATCTCAAGCTTGGAGCTTGGATTCATCATTCAAAGAGGAGTTATTGGAGGAGTTCTCAAAGCAAATTTTTTGTTATCAACACAACCATCCATCCGTTCATTGTAAGTATGTTTCCGCCATTCTTACTTTTAGTATTCACATGTTTCATGCTTTATATGATCTTGGGATGACCTTAGAAACCAACATGGTATCATGGAGCCTATTTGAGCATGAAATTGATTAGGGTTTATATACTAAAATTTGGGTATTTTTGATTTGAGCATGTTTTAATCAAATTGTTTGTTTGAGTATGCTTGTATGTTGATAACTTAGAGTTATGCATGATCAATTTTATGAAAAATTAATTGGATTAATTTTGCCCAAAATCTTTGGCTTGGCCGAATGTGTATATGCTCTAAAGTCATGGTATTTTTTGTTTTTTAAATCATTGGATGTGTTTAAAATGATGGATATATTGATATGTGATTTAATCGGATTGAAATCGAAATCGGATATAAAATCCTTCATAATGCCGTGACTTGAGAAGCATGAAAATGAGTTGATTTTGTTTCAATAATGTTGGACATGTGTTGAAATATTAATGCATGATTAATTGATTAAATTAGTATTTTGGAAAATATTAATTTAGATAATTAATTAGTGCAATACACTTTAATTAATTAAATTTTGATATTTGGAATATTAGAATTTAATTAATTGGGCTTAATTTGGAATTGGGCTAAATATGTTGTATTTGGGCCTAATGGGCTTGGTTGGGCCAAGTTGGTTTAGGACAATTGGATTGGATCCAAATTGGGCCTAAAACCATTCCATTAAGTCCAAATATAACAAATGGGCCTTTAACATTTAATTGGGCCTAATGGGCCAAAATTGATTTCTTGGCAAATAAGGTGATTCCTTAATTGGGCCTTGGTATTTGGGTTTGACCCATATTGACCAAGCCCATGCCTTAAGAAATAATTGAAAGCCCATTGGACTTTAATTAAATGACATTGGATGTTAATTGGGCTTTGAGACCCATTAAGATTAGATTTAGAATCTAAGTCGTAAAGACGCATTAAAAAGTGTAATTATTTAATTTGGAATTAAATATAGAATTAGTATTGAATACAAATTAAATTAGATTTAAAATTGTAGTTCGATATAATTCAAGAATTCGTACTTTGAGTACTTTTTCTTAAACGAGTTGGACTCGCGCAAATCAAATCGTTGTTTGAACATTGGATGATCACTTTATTCAAAGATTAATTAATTGGATTAGATTGATTGAATAATATGCTTTGTGTGAATACATGGATGTGTTGTATGAATAATGTATATCAGATGGATATTAGAAGAGAAAGGGCAATTTTGGAAATTGTTGTAAATTTAGAATTTATTAAATTGGACCTGCGTGTCTAGCCTTATCTCTCGATTCTTTGTAATTCTCTTCTCACCTAATTCCCCTCAATGTTAATGAGGTTTCTTTAATTGTATTATGTAATTGGGTAGAAGTAAGAATAGTGCTAGCCGGGGAGAGGAAAGTGAGTGATTTGTTCTAGGAACAATTTGTGAGATATCCATCCGCATATCATTATTAATTTATTTACCGCGCCTTATTATGCTTTTAGAATGCATGCTTAAGGGTGTATGATGAGACCTAATTTACGCGAAAAACCCTCAACAAATATTAAGCGTTTTCCTTCCATTGAGTGATTCTTTCTCAAGATCCAAGATTGGCACTGGTTTGTTGGCCAAAGTCAAGACCTTTGTCCATCGCGGATGTTTTGAATCATGAAGGCTTTGTTCCATATCTTATGTCTTGTCCAAGTTGTGATTTGTTGGCCAAAGTCAAGATCACTTCTTGTCCATCGACATCGATTACGAAGCTTTCCAAAGTCAATGGGTTCCGCTTAACTGGAATCATTAAGCTTGTTGTGCCAAAGCCAAGGCTTAGTTGATTCAGAGGAAAAGGTTAGGTAAATATATTGGATATATTGGAATATATATTGTATATATGTTTCGGACTTGGAGGTCCACCTACCGGATCTAGGAATTGGATGAGATCCACTTGATCTTAGGGATCTACCTAGTTAAATATCATACAGCTTGTTGGACAAAGTCAAGGTTGTGTGTTATTTAACGGGATCCTAGCCCACTAGAAAACTAGGTTTCCCGAGTACTCAACAGAGGGTTAGAGGCTCGCCGAAAAATAGTGGGAGGCCAGTATTGAATTTGCAATTTTGTTCAAATACTTGGCTTTACGCGCTTTCAAAATATTTCGTCAATTATATTTATTAGTTGGACTAATATTTTATTATTTTTCTTGTAACAGTTAGACTGTACCCATACATCGTTAATTGAATAGTTTGACTATTGCAATTAAGATGACAGGAAAGTTAAGCATTAGAGATATTATCATGGGCGACAATGTCTTTAATGGCACAAACTTTCAAGATGGGACATGAATCTCAGATTGTCCTGGGATCCGAGAAGTTGCTCTACACTATAGAGAGACCTCTTAGGCCTAAGCCTAGATCTGATCAGATAGTTGAGCTAGAGCTTTGGAAGACTCATAGCGATGACAACTTCACTGCTCAATCTATAATGCTTGCTTCTATGACTCAACAATTCCGTCGTCAAAATAAGGGATTGGATCCCTATAATATGATGGCGAATTTGCATGATCTTCATCGATCTAATCTTAGATCGCAGAGATATGAGTTATAGAAGAAGCTCTTTCGTGATCGCATGTCAGAAGGTACATCTGTTGAGCACCATGTGTCACAGATGATTGCTGACATTGAGCAGCTGGGACAGATGGGCATTGTCTTCGAGGCTGAGACTTCAATAGATTTGATCTTACAGTCTCTCCCCCCCGACTTGGAGTGGTTCATCATGAACTACAATATGATGAACCAAGACCAAACTCTTGGAGAGTTGATGTCCACACTACGCGAAGCAGAAAAAGAGCTCCTAAATGGCAAGAAGCGCGA
>SKCR01020302.1:0-45659 GCA_019454045.1 Zanthoxylum bungeanum | reverse complement strand
ATGATTGAAGTAATTGATTTAATGTATTTGGTCTAATTTGTCCAATTTGTGGAAATTGAAAAATTAGGGTTCATGACCAATTCCAAATTTGGGGGTTTTCATATATGTTGTGTATTTGTATGTGTATATGATGCATATAAAGTTTCATGTTGATTGGATTACATCTTGATGTGTTTTGAAGCATGAAATGACAAAGTGCACAAATGGTACCCCTAATAGAGCTCTCGGCCAAGAATAAGAAATTTGGGATTTTTGTTGCTTATGGTGTTTTGATGTTTTGAACATGCTAAGTTCATCTTAGAAATGATTTAGAATCATTCAAAATTGATTAGATAAATTTCGGACTAAAATGGACAAAATACCAAAGTAAGGGTAATTTGGTAAATTCACTTAAATATGATTTATTGAATTTTATTTCATAATTTGATTATTGTAATATTAAATAAATATGTTTATTTAATTAATCCGAGAAAAAGTTTTGAAATCTGAAAATCGGATTTTCACCGCTTCCGTTGCGTTACCGGATTCACCCCCTAAAAACCCCTACAAAAAGCTCCTTAACTTTTCCGGTTCACTGGTTTGCTTTTTCCCTCGCTGTTTCACTGCTCAAGCCACTGTTTTGACTTCATTTTGCTGCTGTTTGTGATGTATTTTCTGCTCACTGTTCAGGCGTGTTTCTGGGCTGTTTTGAGGGTCTGTTTGGCGTGAATCACTGGTAGTGGATGAGGGTTATTCTAGGAAGTGAAGTGGGTGTGCAGTGGGCATTTTGGGCGTGGACTACTGGCAGGTTTAGGGCTATGTTTTGGCGTGAGTTTGAGGGGGATTTTGGGGCTGTTTGTGAGGCAGTTTTGGGTCTGTTTAGTTGGCGTGTGTTGAGTGGCTTAAGGGTCTATGAAGGCTGTTAGTTTAAATGTGGACATGGGAGTTATTTGTGTGCGTCTAGGGGAAGTGAGTGGTGTGTGCGCTATAGTGGCCTAGTTTGTGGGCTATGTGTGTGTGTGGGTTTCGTGGGCAGTGAAGTGGCGTGTCAAAAATGGTGCTGTGTGTGTTTGGGTGAAGCCAAGTGCGTGGCCTGAGTGTGTGAGTGGGGCTGTGTGCGTCTTTAGTGTAGGTGTCGTGTATTGAGAGATGCGTGAGGCAGGTCAAGGGCGTGGCCGTGTGTGTTAATTGCAACGTGAGGCAGGGGGCTGTTGGCTTTGTGATTAGGGTTTTGTGTGTATTGCCGACTAGTCTTTATAGCTTGGTTTTTTTTCTTGTGTTGCCGTGAATCAATAATGTGTGAAGGGCAGTGCATGTCTTGGTTAGAGGTTGTTTATATAGAGAAGGGTTAGGGTTTCTCCTTGTCTCACAAGAAAGGGATTTTGGCATTAAAGAGAGGATATGATATGGTGTTAGACAAGGAAAGCAAGGGATTTGATGGAGACAAGATTGGCTTAGATTAGGAAGGTTGAATATTTGATTGGCTTGGTTTAGGAATACAATTTGTTAGATTAGGAAGTCAATATCTTTAAATTGGTTATGAGTGATTTAATTAGGCATGACATCATTTTAATTTAGTATATGATTTTGTTTAGTTAGGAAGTTAATATATTTGATTTATCTAAATTAGGCATGATTATATTTTATGTTTTATTTAATTGGTAAATGGTTTAATTATTTTATTTAATTAAATTACATTATTTAATTAATATTTATTTAATTTGGGTGTATTTTAGGGGCTATGGGCGTGTGGGCCTCTCTTGGTGGGCTAGGTTATGTGTTGGTTTGGTGAGTGGGTTTGGGCCAAGATTAAAAGGTTCTGGGTTTTTAGGCTAAAGGTACTTTAAAACGGAGGTCCATCAGCGAGCCCGAAGCTAAACAAGCAAGTCAAATTCGACAAAGTACTGATTTCCATCTTTTCCCTTCCGATGTCCGTTTCCCGCGGCTTCCGTGACTTAAAAGGTAGTGCCTCCAAATGAGACTCATCATCGGGATTTATATGCAAAAATGCAGTGCCTACACACATCACAAGTCACATCACTTGTCATTTGACTTACCTTTATGGTGATGGAATTTGGTGGGTGGGTGATGGCTTGTTTTACACTCCAAGTTGGTGAGATTTTTTACATATACCAAATATTGGTTTTGGTATATCATAAATTGATTTTGGAAATCAATTACTGAAGCTTGGCTTTAAAAATTTATTTAGGGATTTGGATGATGGTAGGTACAGATTCTGTGCCTCATATGATCATCAAGGCATCAGATGAATTCTAGTTTTATAGGTTGTAGACATTGGTTTTCACCCGAGGTCCATAATCGAGATTTCGTAGAGAGTGGGCACTAGCGATCCTATAAAACAAAATGCATAGTGAGCATGAATAGTCTTCCCACCGGTGTGGAGGGTGTCGTAGGCACTCTGATGCTCAAGTTAGTAATGGAAATGAGCTATAAATATGGTAGGAGAAGGATCAAGGTTAGAGGCCACCTTGATCCTCGTGGGCTGTCGCGAGGGCGGTCAGAGGTTCTAAGGGTTCCGGTGAGAGTGATGAAGCTTAGAGTTGTAGTGCTTAAGTTCCACTGCCTCGATTTATGAATTATACTCTCTATTATTGGCCTCAATTTGGGATTTCTAACTCATGCATTTAATAATAACGTATGCAATTAATGTAGGACGGCCCCCACTAACACGTTACTTCATATTTTTGATGTAGTGATAACTGATTGTTCGGAACTAATCAATTGCACGATCAGACCTCTTCTTTCAGTGGGATAGATGAGTTTCAATTTGGACCTGGGCTTGCTTAGTCATCGACCCAAACCCAATACTGGTATTGCGGAGTTTGGGCCTTACTCTTATATAATCACGTAAACTGCTGGGGATGTGGGGCAGCCTCAAGTATTGGGCTAAAGGTGGAAAGATGAAGATACCCTTGTCCCAAATTTGGCCCGCATAATTTGTCCCATACTCTCTAAGTCTAAGAGTCCTTGACTTGGAGAGTATCTTTCGAGCGTGTCCCCTGGAACAAAGTTCGATAGAGTGTCTGATCATTGACATCGTTTGGG
Source organism: Zanthoxylum bungeanum (assembly GCA_019454045.1). Taxonomy (NCBI): domain Eukaryota; kingdom Viridiplantae; phylum Streptophyta; class Magnoliopsida; order Sapindales; family Rutaceae; genus Zanthoxylum; species Zanthoxylum bungeanum. The sequence goes on along the minus strand of SKCR01020302.1, from coordinate 42,614 downwards.
CCCGTCAAAGGTCATGTTATGTACAATGAGGCTGTCCAACAATTGTAAAAATGAGTTTCAGTCGACTTGAGATGTCATTTGGACGCTAAGATTTCTACAAAACCAAAGTAAAATGAATATCCAGTATGATGCTTTGTCAACCTAGCATATGGTCGAATAATATTGGTAATTGGTGAGTCGACCATGCAAAGATCTGTTGTCGCCTGGACATATCAATGGTGAATATGGTTTAAGAGGATCCTCCAATCAATAGAGGTACTCCTTAATCGCCCAATTAATTTGCATGAGCCTCAAACGACTAATCTTGGGTGTTCTTGTTGTTTGAATCTTGAAGTAATTCTACGGGGCCTGAATGTGGGCTGTCGAATCATCTCAACTTTTCATTGGTATCAAGGCCGATACTAATTTATCCTAAGAGATGGTGATCACATGATCTAATGGGAGAATGGGCTAGATGAAGTTTAGATGTCTCCTAGACAAGATGGAGGTTCAAGTCTTGAACTGGGCTCGACATGAGTCAATTGGGGCATGTTCCTCTCGACTGAAGCAGGTGAAGGCCAGGAAATACTCCAGCCGACTGGTCCTGAATAAGAACCAAGTAGAATCTTCATGTCGTCTGGACCAGATGAAGGTCCAGGTTTTGAACTTGACTCAATTATGAGCCAATTGGGGAATGATCCCATCGATAGGACTAGATGAAGGCCAGAAGATCATCCACTCGGCTAGTCTTGAATAAGAACCAAGTAGAGTCTTCATGTCGTCGGGACCGGATGAAGGTCCAGGTCTTGAACTTGACTCAATCATGAGCCAATTGGGGAGTGTTCCCGTCGACTGGACCAGATGAAGGCCAGGAGATCAACAACTCGACTAGTTCTGAATAGGAACCAAGTAGAGTCTTCATGTCGTCTGGACCAGATGAAGGTCCGGGTCTTGAACTTGACTCAATCATGAGCCGATTGGGGAACGTTCCCGTTGACTGGACCAGATGAATGGCATGAGATCAACAACTCGCCTGGTCCTGAATAGGAACCAAGTAGTCTTCATGTCGTCCGGTCCATATGAGGGTTCAGGTCTTGAACTTGACTCAATCATGAGCCAATTGGGGAATGTTCCTATTGACTGGACTAGATGAAGGCCAATAGATCAACCACTCGACTGGTCCTGAATAGGAACCAAATAGTCTTCATGGTTTCTGGACTAGATGAAGGTCCAGGTCTTGAACTTGACTCAATCATGAGCCAATTGGGGAATGTTCCCATCGACTGGACCAGATATAGGCCAAGAGATCAACCACTCGACTAGTCCTGAATAGGAACCAAGTAGTCTTCATGTCGTCTAGACCAGATGAAGGTTCAGGTCTTAAACTTGACTCAATCATGAGCCAATTAGGGAATGTTCCCGTCGACTGGAATAGATGAAGACCAGGAGATCAACCACTCGACTGGTCCTGAATAGGAACCAAGTAGTCTTCATGTCTTCTGGACTAGATGAAGGTCCAGGTCTTGAACTTGACTCAATCATGAGCCAATTGGGGAATATTCCCGTCGACTGGACCAAAGGAAGGCCATGAGATCAACCACTCGATTGGTCTTGAATAGGAACCAAGTAGAGTCTTCATGTCATTTTGAACAAATGGAGGTCCAGGCCTTGAATGACGTTGCTTAGCTTCGCATGTTCTATTCAGAACAAATGAAAGTGGTTGGTAAACAAAGAGAATATTAGAACATGTTTTCTGGACGTCCTCGCCGATTGAGTTAAGACAGCAATATTATGATGATTAAGTCATTCAATCGTTCATGACACGATAAAGCTTCAAATAATCGCAATTCCATGTCAATTGGGCTCATGATTAATCCTCTGTTTCTCTTTTCGAAGTTGTCGAGTTAATTGTGTGCTTCATTCGGGTGTCTAGTAAAGCTTGAGGCAGTGTGTTAGCATTTAAGGGTAATATCATATCGTTGAATGGTTTTGTTGAGTGAATCAAGTGATGAAACCCTCGTATGACGTTTGGACGGAGTGCTCTTCGTGACAGTCAGGCTTTTAACGAGAATTCGTCTGAGTCAAATGAGTTTTGAAGTTTTGAAGGAGATTCCATCACGGTCGAATGGGCATGAACGAAGCAAAATAACTTTGAAGGGGGTCCTCAACCGACAATGTTCTTATTAGAATTCAAATGGGCCTTGCGTTCCTCGATTTCCTAAATTGTAATAAATGCAGCACAAACCTCGAGGCATTTTTGGCGGGAAAATGAGGCGCCTAAACGAAGAAGAGTATAAGAAGCCTTGAGGGGGTTCATTTGCTTCATTATAAAATTCCTTCTCAAGTCGCGAGGTAGGGGTGCTCTTCTCGAATTCAAGGTATTCTTCGCATCCTTCCTCATGTTCTTCAGTTATTCAAGTTGTTTGTAGAATAGATTCAACTTGTTCTTAGCTAGAATAGGAGTTTTCATTCTTAGACGATTTGTGGGAATTTTGGGATTGTGTTTGTGTGAGATTGTAGTTTGATCTCATAGGGCACCTATTTTAGGTAGAATTGTTGTTTATAGAGTACATCTGTATGTCGAATCAAATGGGTACGGGCTCGAGTGATACACCCATAAGGATGTTGATGAGTGGTAATTATATCACTATTTCCCACTCATTTAACTTAATATTTTGTATAGTTTCTTGAGTTTTGTGAATATTTTAATGCGTTTTGTGTTATTTTGTAGATAAATAAAGTTTCAGGACTCTCTGGAGGTGATTTGGGCTAAAATAGTGAAAATTAGACAAAAGGACATTTTGGAAATTTGTGCACGTCGTGACGCGCAAGCCTTAGGCGTCGGGACGCCTAACATGCGCTGAACAGTGCTAACGTCCGCCGGGTCCACAAGTCAGAATCTGAGAAAAGTTTGAATTTGCTAACATGCGCCGTGCCACATGTCACCATCACAGTCGATATGCTAACGTGCGCCGTGCCACGTGTAATCATACTACGGTGCTGACAGTCGCCATCGCCATGTGTCACCACGTGTCTGCCACGTCATCATCCACATCACCAGTTGACCGAGTCAACGTGCCACATCATCGCCACGTCATCATCAACCAATCACAGCGTGCCACGTGTCGTAATTCTATGGTGCCGACAGTCATACTCGCCATGTGTCACCACGTCAGTAACAATTATTGACTCACATATCCGAAATCGACACGTGGCGGATAAGAATCTTCATCAGCCAATCAGAAGCCGCCACGTGTCGCAATAATTGAGATCCCAACCACATTGCCACGTGTCACCTTATCCAGAATCTGAGCCGACGAACCAGAAGCTGCCACGTCGACACAATCCAGCGTCGCGACACAAGCTTGGAGTCACGATGCCAACCCCCTACTGACGCCTATAAATAGAGCTCGAAATTTCAGTTTCAGATGTACCTTCCTCTCTAATTTCTCTGATGTAAATAAGGAGTTTTCTATCTAGTTTCTTTTAAATTTTAGTTTTGTAATTAATTTTAATTACGTTATGTAATAATAGTAATTTAATTTCTTTACTTTTTACAGTTTTTACTATTCACCATGAGGAGGTAACTTCCTCAGCTAGGGTGAAAGGTAATTCTTTTACTGTTACTATTTAGATTAATCTCCCTTAAATATAATATATTCACTATTTAAAATATTGACTTAAAAAGGATACCACTATATTGGTCGGTTGGTAATTCATTTTAATCTGGTTTAAACCTGACTAATCAAGGATACCGCCATATTGGTCGGTTGGTAATTAAATTTTCTTACCGCCTATATGGCAGGTTTATTTTGATTCCGCCTTTATGGCTGGTTGGACTTAATTTGACTTAATTAGGTTACCGCCTATATGGACGGTTGGTAAAATAATCACAAGTTAATATATTATATTAAGGGAGATATCTAAATAGTAAATAGTAAAAGTTGATCCTTTTACATTAGCATTTTATTTTATTGTAATTTACTTTTCAGCTTTTACTTTACCGCAATTACTTTTCAGCTTTTTTACTTTATGTCATTTACTTTTAAGTTTTTACTAGCCCTAGTTATGTGTCGTAACTAAGTTTGTTATCTTGGGTTGTGATGAATTCTAATATCACCAGTTTATAAGGGGTTATTTTATAGTTTGGGTAATTTAAAAGTTTACTTATTAAGTCTTAAGCTTAATGCTTCTTGTTGTCTGATCTCCAATAAGATAGATCTGGTAAATCTAAAATAAACTTGACAAAGGAATTTTAGGTTTCAGCCTAAGAGTTAATAGCCCACGATCTTCCTTGAGGATAGATAACCCTTTAATAGATTTCCTTACAGGATAGACATATACCTGTCGGGCGGGGGTATCCATAATTGGAACTTAAACTTAATGAATCCAGATAATTTTGTTGACATAGACATATGGTTTAATTGGGTTAAACTGGGTATTTGCGTCTGACCATCGATAGAGGCTTTTGCATAATTTAGTGTTCCAGGTTAGTAAACCGATTTATTACACAAACTTGAAATAACCACTTCATCTTTAAAATGATATAGGAAGAAATCACAACCCTGGATAGTTTTTAATATTGAATTTTCTTAAACCTACCTTCGTGCAATTTTATTTACTTGTTTTTAAATTGAAAATCATCACCATTTCAACTCAATCAATCAACCTGTTAGATACTAGTAAACATTTGACCTTATAAAATTAATAGATTAGGTATTAAGTCCTCGTGGGATCGATACTTTTTATACTACTTGAACGTTACGTACGCTTGCGTTATACGTGTGTGTTTACGCCGGTCAAGTTTTTGCGCCGTTGCCGGGGACTTATTTATCGTTCACTATTAGTTTAGAGGTTAGATACATTTACTTGTATCTAATTTCTTTTTACTTATAATTGTTGTTTTCTTGTGTTTCAGGTTCTCAGAAACTTCATGAGATGAACCAGAAGCTTTGAACTCCGACCGCTTGACCCAGAAATTGAAAGAACCATCAGACAGTTGAGAAGGGAAAGGCGAGAAGGCCAAGAAGCTTTAGTCAACATGGAACTTGAACCTTTGGAGGTTGCACCACGGTGGTTGACAGACTCATTTATTCTATTGTACTTCCTCCCTTACCAGTAAATGCAGGTGACATGAAAACATGCATTTAGATGATTCAGCAGTCAGTTCAGTTTGGTGGGAATGCAACTGAAGATCCTAATGCCCACATCAGCAACTTCCTGGAAGTTTGTGGCACTTTCAATTACAACCGAGAAGCTGAAGAAGCAATGAGACTACGTATTTTCCCATACTCCTTGAAGGACAGAGCTAAAGCTTGGCTACATTCACTACCAGCAGGTTCCATCACAACTTGGAACACTTTAGCCACCAAATTTCTTGCAATGTATTTTCCACCAGCCAGAACTGGAAAGCTGAGGAATGACATCACATCATTTGAACAACAAGACTCGGAAACTCTCTAAGAAGCTTGGGAAAGGTACAAAGATTTGCTCCGGAAATGTCCTCACCATGAGATTCCAAAATGGCTTCAAGTCCAAACCTTCTATAACGGACTTTCTGGACTGATGAGAACCACAATCGATGCTGCTGCTGAAGGAGCTTTAATGGAAAAAGGAGAAGATCAAGCCTGGGACCTAATCGAAGAAATGGCCAACAACAATTCCTTGTGGCCAACAGAAAGAAGCATGATCCAAAAAATTGCAGGAATTTATGAAATTGGAGCCAATACAGCAGTCAACGCCAAGCTAGATCAGATATGCAAATTCATGGAGACTCTCAGCACTGGATCCACAAGTTCACCATATGGAGGAACACCAGAACCAAACCAACTTAAAGAGACGGTGAATTATGTCAACAATTTCAACAGACAGGGGAACAATCCATATTCCAACACCTACAACCCAGGGTGGAGGAATCATCCCAATTTTTCATGGAGCAACAACCAAGGGCAAAAGAATTTTCCCCACCACCCGGATTCCAGCAACAGAACAAAAGCCAGAAGTTTGAAAAAGAACCATAAATGAAAGAATGGATTGCAGAGATGTTCAAAAAGCAACAAGCAGCATATGATGCTATATTTCAAAGCCAATCTGCTTCCATCAAAGCACTAGAGAATCAAATTGGACAACTGGCCAATGCTCAGAGTTACAGACCGCCAGGTAATCTTCCCAGCAACACAGAACCCAATCCAAGGAACCGAGGGAATGAGCAATGTCAAGCCATCACCTTGAAAAGCGGTACTGAAATCAACAAAGATGTTGGAATCAAGGCAACAATTGAGGAAGTTCCAAAAGATGCAGTTCCACAGATTGAGGAAAAAGAAGCAAAGGAAAAAGAAAAAGATCAGATCACTCTACCTCCACCTTTTCCACAACGACATCAGAAAAACAAACTAGACAAGCAGTTTGCTCGATTCTTGGAGGTGTTCAAAAAGCTTCACATTAACATCCCATTTGCAGAAGCCTTGGAAGAAATGCCCAGCTATGTCAAATTCATGAAAGATATTCTTTCACGAAAACGGAGATTGGGAGACTATGAGACAGTAGCATTGACAGAAGAATACAGTGCCATTATTCAGAGGAAACTTCCCCCGAAGTTGAAAGATCCTGGCAGTTTCACTGTCCCATGCACCATTGGAGAACATTACATCGGTAAGGCTTTATGTGATTTAGGAGCTAGTGTTAACTTGATGCCTTTTTCTATTTACAAGAAACTGCAAATTGGAGAAGCAATGCCTACCTCAGTCTCGTTGCAACTTGTTGATCGAACACTCGCATTTCCAAGAGGTGTTGTTGAAGATGTTCTGGTCAAAGTTGACAAACTCATTCTTCCAGCAGATTTCATCATCCTTGACATGGAAGAAGGCAAAGAAGTACCTATCATTATTGGGAGACCATTATTGGCTACAGGTAAAACTGTGATTGATGTGCAAAAAGGAGAACTGACCATGAAAGTGCAGGACCAAGAAGTTATCTTTAATGTTTTCAAAGCCATGAAATTCCCAAGTGATGAAAAGGAAGAAGAATGCTTCAGAGTTGATGTTGTTGATAGTATCGTTCGGGATACTGAGCCAAATCCCATAGATACACTTGAAGCTTGCATCACCAACATGACTGGCAGCGAGCTAGATGCTGAAATCCTGGAATGTATCAACTACCTTGACAAACCATTCCGATTCAAATCAACACCATCAGTTGAAAGCTTGGAACTGCCAAAGAAAGATCGAATCAAGCCTTCGATTGAAGAACCACCACAGTTGGAGCTGAAGTTACTTCCGAGCCATCTTAGGTATGTATTTCTTGGAAACTCTTTTGAATTACCTGTTATTATTTCTTCTTCACTAACATTGGAGCATGAAGAAAAGTTACTGAGAGTATTACGAGAGCACAAAAGAGCCATTGGCTGGACTATAGCAGACATTCGAGGCATTAGTCCATCATTTTTCATGCATAAGATTCTGATGAATGATGAGTACAAACCCACAGTGGAACATCAATAGAGACTCAATCCAATCATGAAGGAAGTTGTGAAGAAAGAAATCATCAAATGGTTGGATGCTGGCATCATTTACCCTATCTCATACAACAATTGGGTAAGTCCTATGCAGTGTGTACCAAAGAAATGAGGAATTACCGTTGTCACAAATGAAAAGAACGAGCTGATTCCAAAAAGAACGGTGACTGGATAAAGAGTATGCATGGACTACAAGAAGCTAAACAAATCCACGAGAAAAGACCATTTTCCACTGCCATTCATTGACCATATGTTAGACAGACTGGCAGGACATGAGTTCTATTGCTTTCTGGACGGATATTCAGGGTACAATCAGATTTCCATCGCACCAGAAGACCAGGAGAAAACTACCTTTACAAGTCCCTATGGTACTTTTGCTTTCGGCAGGATGCCATTTGGATTATGTAATGCCCTTGCTACATTTCAGTGTTGCATGATGGCCATCTTCTCAGAAATGCTGGAGCAGAGTATGGAGGTTTTTATGGATGACTTTTCTGTGTTTGGAGATTCTTTTCACCACTGCTTACAAAATTTGGAACAAGTGTTACAAAGGTGCGAAGATACAAACCTGGTGCTCAATTGGGAGAAATGCCATTTCATGGTACATGAGGGCATTGTTCTTGGACACCGGATCTCACAAAAAGGAATCGAGGTAGACAAAGCAAAGATTGAAACAATTGAAAAAATACCTCCGCCGACATCTGTCCGAGGGATTCGGAGCTTTCTCGGACATGCAGGTTTTTACAGGAGATTTATCAAAGACTTTTCCAAGATTGCTAAACCTCTGTGCAATCTTCTGGAGAAGGATGTGCCTTTCAACTTCAACAAAGAATTCCAGGAAGCTATTGAGGTCTTAAAACAAAAGCTGATTTCTGCCCCCATCATTGTAGCACCACACTGGACCCTTCCATTTGAAGTAATGTGTGATGCTAGTGATTTTGCTGTAGGTGCAGTTTTGGGACAACGCAAAGCAAATATTTTCCACACCATTTACTACTCCAGCAGAACTTTGAATTTAGCTCAACTCAACTACACAACCACTGAAAAGGAGTTGCTTGCAGTTGTGTACGCTTTTGATAAATTCTGCTCCTATCTGTTGGGTCCCAAAGTGGTGGTCTACACAGATCATTCAGCAATCAAATATCTGATCCTGAAGAAAGATGCCAAACCCAGATTGATCTGTTGGATACTTCTTCTGCAAGAATTTGACGTGGAGATCAAAGACAGGAAAGAGACAGAAAACCAAGTGGCAGATCATCTATCGAGGCTGGAGAATAGAGAAACAGTTGGCAAAGATCTGTTAATCAAAGAAACTTTTCCATATGAACAATTGTTTGCCATGAAACAGCAAGATTCCCCTTGGTATGCTGACTATGTCAACTACATTATGTCAGGAAAATGGCCGTTGGAATGGACAACTCAGCAACTGAAGAAATTCTTCAAAGAAGTCAAGCACTATTTCTGGGATGAGCCGTACCTATTCAAACGGTGTGCTGATCAATTATTGAGATGGTGTATTCCACAAGAGGAGGTCAATAGTGTTTTGCAGCATTGTCATTCATCACCATATGGCGGACACTTCAGCGGAAACAAAACTGCAGCCAAAGTCCTACAATCAGGTTTGTTCTGGCCCAATCTTTTTAAAGATGCTTATCTTTTTGCTCTTCAATGTGATAGGTGCCAGAGAATGGGGAATATTTCGAAGAGAAATGAAGGACCATTGCAAAACATTCTGGAAGTGGAGATATTCGATGTGTGGGGTATAGATTTCATGGGACCCTTTGTTCCATCATTCGGAAACATGTACATCTTGGTTGTTGTAGACTACGTCTCCAAATGGGTCGAAGAAATTGCACTGCCATCCAATGATTCAAAAGTGGTGATCAAATTCCTGAAAAAGAATATTTTCACTCGGTTCGGAACACCTCGGGCAATTATCAGTGATGGTGGCTCACATTTCTGTAACAGATACTTTGATGCACTCCTATCCAAATAGGGAGTTACTCACAAGGTTGCCACTGCTTACCATCCATAGTCAAATGGACAGGTTGAAGTTTCAAACAGGGAAATCAAAAGAATCTTAGAGAGAACTGTTGGATCAACAAGGAAAGATTGGTCTACAAAACTAGATGATGCATTATGGGCCTACCGAACAGCTTACAAGACACCCATTGGTATGTCCCCATATCAATTGGTGTTTGGAAAAGCAAGCCATCTGCCAGTTGAGCTTGAATACAAGGCGTACTGGACACTGAAGAAGTTGAATCTTGATTCACAAGCTGCAGGAGAGAAACGACTTCACCAACTCAACGAATTGGAGGAATTTAGCTTACATGCTTATGAGAATTCCAGATTGTACAAAGAAAAGACCAAGAAATGGCATGATAAAAAAATAGTACACAGACAGTTGGAACCAAGGCAGAAAGTGTTGTTGTACAATTCACGGTTGAAACTTTTCCCCGGAAAGTTGAAATCAAGGTGGTCAGGTCCATTTGTGATCACTTAGGTTTTTCCATATGGAGATGTTGAGTTACTGGATCCCAACACCAACGAAACATTCAAGGTTAACAGTCAGCATGTCAAACACTACTGGGGAGAATCATTTGAGCGACAAAAAGAAAGTGTCACACTTTCAGATCCAGCCTAACGTTCGAGAAGTCACATCTAGCTGTCGACGTTAAACTTAGCGCTCGCAGGGAGGCAACCCATGCAATTTGTGTATATATTGTGATCTGGTGTGTTTTATTTTTGTGTGTTTAATTTTTGCAGGTAAAGTCATTTCACGATGGAAGAAGCTCTCGCAAATCTTCACAAGCAATTTCCTTCTCTCCCTAAAAAATCTCTGATGAAAGTTTACAATGCTCGCTTGGAACGGATGAGACTACTGATGATCAAAGGTATTTCTAATGATATTCGTTGGGTAATTGAAGCATGGGTCCGATTGGCAGGTGATTCTTCTGACTCTTTTATTTCACATCTGCCTGGTTTTGGAAGAAGCACCTATGCAAAGAAATGTAGAGCTAAGCAAATGGGTGTTTGTTACAAATGTGCACGCTGGAATTGAATACTCGTTGTCGTTCTTTAGGAATGGTGTCTGATAATCGCGAAGATAAAATTAAATTCATTAGGGATGGCTTGAGTAAGGCGTCTTTAGATGATATATTTTCGACTCTTGAGACGCATCCCAGTGGATATGTTCACATAGCCATTCACAAATTACATACACAATGTCAAAAAGAAAGACAACAGTTAAGTCTCGGGAATCTGACTAAAAGAGACCCTGTTTGCCAATTTATAAGAAAATTGGATGGGAAGCTTGTCCCTGACGCATAGACGTCAATCAAGCCGATACTTTTCTTGTAAATATTATATCTCTTTGTTTTTTCCTAATAATTGTAATTTGTTTTGTTGTTTTCTTTTATTTTCTCCGACAGGATCCAGACCTTTTTGACTATCACGATTTATTTTACTATTAACTAATAATTGTCATTTGGCAGGTACTAGTGCTATTATTTTACTCACCCTTTTCAGGTGTTATAAATTCAACTCATCATTGCACTTTTGAAGACATCCAGAGTAAAACATGGAAGCCACTTCAAGAAGACGAGTTAAAAACATCTGTGTGTTTTGCGGAATTAGTGTTGGTGTTAAGCCACAATACGTAGAAGCAGCACATGAATTGGGTCGAGTCTTAGCTGCAATGAATATGCACTTAGTATATGGCGGAGGCAATCTTGGACTTATGGGGATCGTTTCAAAGGCTGTACAGGAAGGAGGCAGTCACGTTTTGGGAATCATCCCAAAACCCTTGGCAGAGGCAAATCTTATTGGACCATCAAACGGAGAGGAACTGATCGTGCCAGGTATGTCTGAACGATTAGTAGAAATGATTAACTGTGCTGATGCTTTTATTACTTTGCCAGGTGGCTTGGGCATATTGGAGGAAATTTTTATAGTGCTATCTTGGGCGAACCTGAACATACACCAGAAACCAATTGGGCTGTTTAACGTTGATGGATTTTATGATTTTCTTTGTGTGTTTCTTGATGATGCTCGGAGAAATGGGTTCGTGTCAAAACCTTTAAAAGATTTCCTCTTCATTGCCAGAACTGCTCCAGATCTAATTGACCAAATCTTAGCTTATGAACCACAAATTGACTCTATCATTTCAAAGATAAATTGGTCCGATGACGATCATGGTAAGAGGCATTAGATTAATCTGGATCTTAACCTTTAATTTCCTGTAGAATTTCAGCTAACCAGGTATTATCTTCTAATTTATTCTTCTACTGTTTAAGACATTGGGGACAAAGTCTCATTTAGGTTTAGGGGAGGAAATTAGTTGATTAGTATCTTGTTTTTAGTTGTGTGTTATTTTTATTTTTAGTCCAAAATTTTTTGAAAACTATAAAAAAATTGAAATTTTTTCAAAAATTACAAAAATATTTTGCGTTTTTGTGTTTTTATTATGACTAAAAAAGTGAAATTGGTAAGAGATAGCTGTGTAAGGAATTTCCACTCCTGAGACGTATCTCAAACCATTTTTGAAACAAGTTAATTTTTATTTATTTCATTTTAAATTATTTAAGTTGTGAATTCTCCATAATACTGACTAAAATGGATCTTCATATGCTCAGTTAGCAGATATTATCAACATGCATTGTAACATACGGATATGAGCTAAAATTGAAAAGTTTGTAATATTCAGTGCTCTAGTTTAATTGGAGGGAACATCTCAAAAAGCAATGGAGTAAAAAAAAAACGTCTGAGATCCGAGTTATTAAGTCTGTAAGGGTGTTTTAACACCTGGTGCCCTAAAGCCAACTGGTTTGGGAGTCACTGGCCCAAAGCTCGCTACATGGATCAAAGATGCTGTAAAAATATATATATCTGAAGTCTGAGTAATTAAGTCCGTAGGGGTGTCTTAACACCTGGTGCCTTAAAGCCAACTGGTTTGGGAGCTATCGACCCAAAGCTCGCTACATAGACGGAAGATATTGTATATAAATAGAAAAAAAATCAAAAATCAAAGAAAAAATCTGAAAAATCTGAAAAATTATTCCATTGCTACAAAAAGGTGTGAATTCTGATAAAACTTTAGGACAAAAATATTACTCTCTTATCAACTGCACTTATGACTGTTGTGGGCAAAAATGAGTTGTTTAATATTCTGTTGGCTGTGTATATGGAGAATGGTAAATATAATCGGAGAATTTACTTATTCGGTAATTTAAAATGAAACAAAACAACTAGTAACTTGGAGTAGAAGTTTCACCTGATTAGTCACTAACTTCTTTATTCTCTTTATCTTGTCTTTATGCTTTTGTGTGCATTAGTTTCACTACCTTTTTACTTTTGTAAAATTTTTGTGGGTATCATTGCTGTAAACCCTCACGAGACTACAACTCATCCACTAGGGACACTAGGGGTTTAAAGGCTTGTTGCATACGCTAAATGCAACCGTGATCCCTACGAAAGTGGCTTAGTTAAATTTTATTTTAAGGATGTTTATGTTATTTTATTCTATGTTTTGCTCGAGGACTAGCAAAATGTTAGGTTTGGGGGTGTGATTAGTGGTAATTATATCACTATTTCCCACTCATTTAACTTAATATTTTGTATAGTTTCTTGAGTTTTGTGAATATTTTAATGTATTTTGTGTTATTTTGTAGATAAATAAAGTTTCAGGACTCTCTGGAGGTGATTTGGGCCAAAACAGTGAAAATTGGACAAAGGGCATTTTGGAAAATTGTGCGCGTCGCGACGCGTAAGGCTTAGGCGTCACGACGCCTAACATGCGCCGAACAGTGTTAACGTGCGCGGGGTCCACAAGTCAGAATATGAGAAAAGTTTGACTTTGCTAACGTGTGCCGTGCCACGTGTCACCATCACGACCGATCTACTAACGTGCGCCGTGCCACGTGTCATCATCCTACGGTGTCGACAGTCGCCATCGCCACGTGTCACTCCACGTGTCTACCACATCATCATCCACATCACCAATTGACCGAGTCAACGTGCCACATCATCGCCACGTCATCATCAACCAATCACAGCGTGCCACGTGTCGCAATTCTATGGTGCCGACAGTCATAATCGCCACGTGTCGCCACGTCAACGCCACATCAGTAACAATTATTGACTCACTTATCCGAAATCGACATGTGGCGGATAAGAATCTTCATCAGCCAATCAGAAGCTGCCACGTGTCGCAATAATTGAGATCCCAACCACCTTGCCACGTGTCACCTTATCAAGAATCTGAGCCGACGAACCAGAAGCTGCCACGTCGACACAATCCAGCGTCGCGACACGAGCTTGGAGTCGCGACGCCAACCCTCTACTGACGCCTATAAATAGAGCTAGAAATTTCAATTTCAGATGTACCTTCCTCTCTAATTCTCTGATGTAAATAAGGAGTTTTCTATCTAGTTTCTTTTAAATTTTAGTTTTGTAATTAATTTTAATTACGTTCTGTAATAATAGTAATTTACTTTCTTTACTTTTTACAGTTTTTACTATTCACCATGAGGAGGTAACTTCCCCAGCTATGGTGAAAGGTAATCTTTACTGTTACTATTTAGATTATCTCCCTTAATATAATATATTCACTATTTAAAATATTGACTTAAAAAGGATACCGTTATATGGTCGGTTGGTAATTCATTTTAATCTGGTTTAAACCTGACTAATCAAGGATACCGCCAGATTGGTCGGTTGGTAATTAAATTTTCTTACCGCCTATATGGCAGGTTTATTTTGATTCCGCCTTTATGGCTGGTTGGACTTAATTGACTTAATCAGGTTACCGCCTATATGGACGGTTGGTAAAATAATCACAAGTTAATATATTATATAAGGGAGATATCTAAATAGTAAATAGTAAAAGTTGATCCTTTTACCTTAGCATTTTATTTTATTGTAATTTACTTTTCAGCTTTTACTTTACCGCAATTACTTTTCAGCTTTTTTACTTTATATCATTTACTTTTAAGTTTTTACTAGCCCTAGTTATGTGTCGTAACTAAGTTAGTTATCTGGGGTTGTGATGAATTCTAATATCACCGGTTTATAAGGGGTATTTTATAGTTTGGGTAATTTAAGGTTTACTTATTAAGTCTTAAGCTTAATGCTTTTTTGGTCTGATCACCAATAAGATAGATCTGGTAATCTAAAATAACTTGACAAATGAATTTTAGGTTTCAGCTTTAGACTTAATAGCCTACGATCTTCCTTGAGGATAGATAATCCTTTAATAGATTTTCTTACAGGATAGACATACCTGTCGAGGGGGTAGCCATAATTGGAACTGAAACTTAATGAATCCAGATAATTTGGTTGACATAGACATATGGTTCAATTGGGTTAAACTGGGTATTTGCGTCTGACCATCGACAGAGGCTTTTGCATAATTTAGTGTTCCAGTTAGTAAACCGATTTATTACACAAACTTGAAATAACCACTTCATCTTTAAAATGATATTGGAAGAAATCACAACCCTAGATAGTTTTGAATATTGAATTTTCTTAAACCTACTTTCGTGCAATTTTATTTACTGTTTTTAAATTTAAAATCATCACCATTTCAAATAAATCAATCAACATGTTAGATACTAGTAAACATTTGACCTCATAATATAATAGAGTATGTATTAAGTCTTCGTGGATCGATACTTTTTATACTACTTGAACGATACGTACACTTGCGTTATACGTGTGTTTACGCCGGTCAGATGTACGTAGACTCGCCTCTGTAAATTGCCTCGCTTGATAGGATATACGATGAAGATGGGGTGAAGACATTCTGACTGTCACATCGGTAAGAACCTCTTCTAGGTATCCCAAAAGATGTGCCTCCACTCCGAATAGTATCAGCAGTGTCGGGTGGGGAACCTAGTACTTGTGAAACCAACAAATTTTTGACGAAGAACCCACCTAGTCGAGTGACGGAGAATACAATGAGGAGATGAAGAAAATATCGATTCCCAAATCTGTTCGAGTAAGGTTAGCCTCCTCGAGTGAATTAATTGACTATATGATTCCTGGGTGGATTGGGTTTTATGAGTGCCTTTTTGCAGATGGGTTGAGGTTCCCAATTGCTAATTTGGCGTGGGAGGTATTAGATCATTATGGGATAGCTCCGTCCCAGCTAATTCCAAACACGTGCGGAAATTGATTTCGGTTGAGGTTCTGACATTTGAGCTGGGGTTTAGATTCGGTGTAAAAGACCTTCGCTACACGTATTACTTGAAGGAGCATGTAGTGGAGAAATTGAGATACCATTTATTCCTTGACACAGAGGGAGCACTTGATCTCATGACTGACTACAAAGGATCGATGGGGATGGCAAAAGACTTATTTTTTTTGTGAGAAGAGAAGGTGTATTCAGGTCGAATGGGTCTGGTCGAATCCCTGAATGTTAGGAGATAACGAGTGAGTGTTATTCTTACCTTGTATTTTTGCTTGTAGACTCGTTACACTTCTAACATTCTTCGATTATTTCATTTGTGGGTTCGACTCAGAATCGTAGCTTCGACGTCACACATAGGGTTGTTGCAAATATGAATTTTCTGTTGAGTATTCCTTCACCTGAGAGGAATTTGAGGGTGGTTTTAGAGGAGAAACGGCTGAGGTTGACTATGTTGTGGAGGGAATTTTTTTATCCATAAGGTACCTCATTGCCCTGATAAAAAATATTTTGGTTGTCCTTCTCGTAACTTGGGCGTGTCGGCTCCTCTTCGAGGAAACTTACTTTTTACGGACTCTAACTCATGAGGAAAATTTGTGTGCAGTAGAGAGGATGTCGAGTCAATTCAAAATCCCGACGGTAGAAGAAATGCTCGAAAAGAGAATGAAGAAAAAGGCTAAGGGAAGGAGATTGAAGTGGTCCATGAGCCTCCACTGTGAAATAGGGATGTCCCTTATATTTTTCCTATGGAAGCTACTCACAAGGCGTCGGTTGGGACAGGGTATTCTTCTAAGAAGAGAAAGCAGCTGATTGACCCCGAATAACTTGGAGAATGTGGTTATAAAGATCCCAATGAGCGCGACAGTGATGTCGGATCCAACCAGTCTGTTCGGTTTGCTGATGGGTTACTACTGGAGGAGGATGAATGTCGACTCTTGACATTAGGGCCATTGGAGGCAGCAAAGAGAGTTGTCGCTCGAAGCTATGAGGTAATTACTTCTTGAGCATTTTCATGTTTCCTCGATGACGTTCAATAACATCTTATCTCTATATTATAGACCCTAGATTGTGCCATCTTCCATTAGAAGTATGTGGAGGCTAGTATGAGGAAGTCGAGAGACATGGAGAAGTCAAATACAGCTCTGCAAAAGGAACCGGCTGGAGCTAAAGCTGCCATGGAGGATGCCAAGAAGAAAGCAAGGGAGGCCGAGGGTGAAGCCAAGACTGTGAATGCTACGTTAAAGATGACGTCGATCCAATTGGAGGCTTTTAAGGAGAGTGTCGAGGTGTAGGAGGGTCATAAGGCTGAATTACTTGATAGATTAGAGGGAGTGGCCATGGAAGCCATTGTGAAAGATAAGAGCATCCTCATGAGACAATATTTGTCTAGAGATCACAACATTTGGGATCTGGAAAAGTGGATCAAGTTGGGTGAGCGGTTGGAGGCTGGTCTCTCTTTGTCGATTGAGGACGCAGAAGCTGAAGTGGGGCAAGAGGTCGGCTCAAGAGAAGCTGTTGTTGAAGAGATAGACGGAACTGATGTTGTCGAAGCAATTGAAGAGGGTCCGGTTGTTGGTGCTATAGTGGAGAAGTGGATGCTGCTGAAGTAGCTGCGGGAGAATCTAGGCCAGAACAGCTTTGGAGACTGATCCTACCGCAGGTGCTCAATTGGTCGCTCCAATCCTCTCATTCGAAAGTCATGAAGATTGACGAATCTTTATTTTTTGCTTTTTATCTCTTTGTAACTTTTGTCTGATGTAAAAACAATATCTTTCTTTCGTTAATACATATTTTAATTGTCGTGGATGAAATTCGATTGTGTTAGCCAAAGAAAAAATGCTTTTTTTTCTAATTAGTACTTGGTGGAAATACAACATTACAAGGTGGTCAAGTCGTCCCCTAGTCACAGAGCAGACATTAGTCGAGTGGCTGTTCTGTGACTATTAATCTGAAAAACTACCTGGTAGAATCGTTTAAGATGTATGGCGTTCCAACTATTTTGGATATGCCTGCCGTTTTCCATTTTCAACTTGTTGGCTCCTTGTCCGACAACTTTCGTGATGATCTGTGGGCCTTCCCATGTAGGACCGAGTTTCCCATCCCCAACTTCTTTGGTATTCTGAAAAAATTTCGTAGAACCCATTCTCCTTCTTAAACATTCTACTCCTCACGTTCTTGTTGAAGTATCTGGACAACCTCTACTGGTGGGCAGCAAGTCATATGGAGGTGTTTTCTCTGAACTCCTTAATGGTGTCGAGATTATTTCTTAGAAACCATCGGTTGGTATCTTCCTCGAGCCACTGGCAGCGTGGTGATGGAATATTACACCTCTGTTGGGATGACCGCTTCGGTTCCAAAGGTCATGGAGAATGGGGTTTCTCCAGTCGATGATCTAACAGTCATCATATACGACCACAAGTCTCTTGGGAGTTCATCTACCCATGCTCTTTTCTTCTTCTCCAACCTTTTCTTCATGGTGTTCAATATTGTTTTGTTGGAAGACTCGGTTTGGCTGTTGGTTTGCTGGTAGCATGGGGTCGTGAAGCTCAGTTTGATTCCCCAACTTCTGTAAAAATCTTGGAAACGGTGACTGATGAACTGGGAACCATTGTCAGTAATAATTTCTTTGGGTAGACCGAAATGACATATAATGTTCTTCCACATAAAAGTTTGTACCTCATTATCCATTATCCTGGTGAAGGCTCTGCTTCGATCCATTTGGAGTAGTAGTCTGTCAGGGCAAGTATGTAGACTCGTTGCCCTATGGCGACTGGGAGTTTCCTAACGATGTCCATTCCCCATTTCATAAATGGCTAATGGGATAAGATAGGATTGAGTCTCTCGGGTGGAAGGTGCGAGACTGGGCGAACCTTTGACATTTTTCACACTTACGGGCGAAGTTGATAGCATCGGCTCGCATATTAGGCCAATAATATCCTGCAGTATGTGCTCGACACGCAAGGCTTCTCCCTCCTAAATGATTCCCACACTCCCCCTAATGTAATTCGGCCAGAACGTAGTGTGATTCTTCGGGAGTGAAGCACTTGAGGTAGGGTACGGAGAATGATCTTCTAAGGAGTTGGTTGTCGTAGAGAGTGAACCTTGCAGCTTGATGTTGAATCTTTCGTGCCTCAGTTCTATCTGTTGGCAGCGTTTCGTCATGCAAGTATCTAATCAATGGTGTGGTCCACGAGTCGGCTGGGTTGATAGGGGCGACAACCTCAGTTTCTCCTTTGCAAATGGCGGGCCATTATAGATAAATTATGTGGATAAATTTGGGTTTATCCCCCTGCATCGTAGACCCGAGAGTGGCCAGAGCATCTGTATGTGTGTTTTCAGTCATCGGAACTTGTGACACTATCAATGATTCAAATGTTGACTGAATTTCTTTAACCCTCAACAAGTAGGCTGCCATTTGGGAGCCGCGTGCTTGGTATTATCCTTGGAGTTGTTTGACGATTAGTTGTGAATCTGATGTCACCTCAACTCTTCTAGCCCCTAACTCGATAGCCAGAGTCAATCCTGCTATCAAAGATTCTTATTCAGCTTAATTGTTGGTGGCTTTGAAACCACAATTGACTGCCTGCTGTATAGAGTTGCCTGCTAGGCTAATAATCAAAATTCCCAAACCGCAGCCACATTTGTTGATGGATCTGTCGACTGTAAGTCTCCATGTTTCCGTTAACTGGATGTAATGAACCTCTCATTCAGCTAGGACTTGAAGGCTGGCGCTAAAGTCGGATACAAAATTAGCCAGGGCTTGAGACTTGATGGATGTCCGCAACTGATAAATGATGTCATTCTCCAAGCTCGACAGCCCATTAAGTCAGTCTACCTGAAAGTTCGGGCTTGTGTAGTATATTCTTGAGTGGGAAGGTAATATAGACGATGATTGGATATCTTTGCAAGTAAGGACGCAGTCTCCGCGCTGCCGTCACTAAGGCAAGAACTAACTTTTCCATTTGAGTGTATCGCGTCTCTGAGTTGAGAAGTGCCTTACTGACATAATAGATTGGGAGCTGTGCTCCCTTCTCTTCTCTGATGAGTACCGCACCGACTGCTTGTTCCGAGACCCCTAGGTAGAGGAATAGCCTTTCATTGTTCACTGGCTTCGACAGAAGTGGTGGGGGAGTTAAGTACTCATTGAGTCTTCCTAAGGCTTCCTCGTAGGCTTGGGTCTATTCAAAATTCTTCGCTTTCTTGAGGGCAAAGAAGAACAAGAAACTCTTATCTGTAGAATTGGAGATAAACCTGTTTAGAGCAGCGATCCTCTCTGCTAGTCGCATGACGTCCTTTGGGTTTGAAGGAGAAGGAATATTGAGGATGGACTTAATTTGTTATGGGTTGGCCTCTATACTGCGCCGAGTGACTAGGTAACTGAGAAATTTCTTGGAGGCCACGCCGAAGGTGCACTTGGTGGGATTCAGCTTCATACCATATTTCTTTATTACGTCGAACTCCTCCCTCAAGTGCTCTAAGTGTTGCTCGGCTTGTAATGACTTTACTAGCATGTCATCAATGTAGATTTCCATGGTTTTTCCAATTTGGTGGGAGAACATTTTGTTGACGAGGCATTGGTAGGTGGCTCCAGCATTCTTAAGTCCGAATGACATCACCTTATAGCAATATATCTCTCTATTTGTGATGAAAGCTGTCTTCTTTTGGTCTTCTGGGTGCATGAGGATTTGATTGTAGCCAGAATATGCATCTATGAAACTTAGCAACTCATGCCCAGCCGTAGCATCGACCATCGAATCGATATGGGGTAAGGGGAATGAGTCTTCAGGCAAGCCTTGTTTAAGTCAGTGAAGTCGATGCAGACTCACCATTTTCCATTCTTCTTTCGAAATACTACAACATTTGCAAGCCACTCCGGATACTGGACTTCCTTGATGGCTTTGTTTTCCAATAGCTTCTGAACTTCTTCATCGATGATTCGGTTCCTTTCTGGAGTGAACTTTCTCATTTTCTGTCTAACGGGAGGGTAGTTTGGATCTATATTTAACTCGTGGGTTATCATCTTTAGATTTATTCCTGTCATGTCTTCGTGAGACCAGGCGAAACAGTTGTGTCATTCTTTGAGGAAGTTAATCAAATCAGGGCGTAGCTTGGGTTCGAGATGGGCTCCAATCTGTGTTTAATGGTCTTAGAAGAGTGGGTGGATTTGGACCTCATTGAGCTCCTCAACTTTGGGAGAATTATGGTCGACTCGATATGATCCCTCCTGTAATTGCTATACCGATTGGGTTTCGCCTTGAGAGTCGTTTGGTAACAACTCCTGGAAGCAAGTTGATCCCTTTTGATTTCTTGGACACCCCAATTGGTGGGGAACTTCAAAACTTGGTGGTAAGTGGATGAAACTGCCCTCATATCATGAATCCAAGGTCGTCCCACTATCAAGTTGTAGGTCGAAGGACAATCGATGACCAAAAATGTAGTGATCTTATTGACTCCACCCGCGTATACTGGGAGCGAAATCTCACCCAATGTAAATTTTTGCTCCCCACTGAAGATTATTAAGGCTTTCGATCGATGATTTACTTTCTCCAGCTCTCCTTCCATGTCAGCGAGAGCAGTAGTGAAGATTATGTTGGCTGAAGATCCTATGTCGACCAACACTCTCATGATCATAAAATTAGCCACATGTAGAGAGATTACCAGTGTTCCGTGATGAGGATTCGTACGATTGGAGTTCTTATCGTCAGTGAATTCAATCGCCAAGTTAGTATAGTCTCTTTCTATCACCATCGTAGAATGATGTGTAACCGTATTTACAATTTTGGTGTGTCATTTTACAGCGAAATATGAGACCCCAATGACTTCTGATCCCCCCGAAATGAAGTTAACAGTGTTGTTTATTGGTGGGGGAGGTTGCATACCATCTCTTCGTTCAACCTTGTCATCCCGTCTCGCCATGTTAGCTTTCTATTTCTCCGTGAGCAGATCTTTAAGAAGCCTTTTGTTTAACAGCTCCAGAACTTCCAACCTCGGGGCTACGCAATCGACTGTCGTATGACCCTAGTCCCGATGGAATTCGCACCATCTACTTGTATCTTTCATCACTGAGCCTTCTTTGGAGCGTGGAGGCCATCTTACTTCATTGCCCATCTTCTTGAGGACTGAGACTAGTTCCCCCGGAGAAACAGTGAAGTTGTAGTCTGGGAGTCTGGGGATGTCGTAAGGAGTTTTATCTCTACTGTTGTATGGTAGTGGTCATCGGTCGAAGCCTTTGTTGAGAAAGCAATGGTCCCTCATTTGTTGGGCTTTTTGATCGGCTGACTGTTGGCATTTTCTGTTGTATTCTTTGGGTCGTTTAGGTGGATTCGCTGCCTTCTCCCCTTGCAAATTGAAGGAGTTTTCTCTCTTCTTATTTCTCATGTCCTCCTCCCACCTGATTTCTATTTGAGCTCGGGCCATTGTTTGATCCATGGTGTAGAATCAGATTTTTTTAAATTTCTTATAAAGCTCGATGTCTGCTAGTAACCCGTTCCTAAGGTGTCAACCGCAGTCGGTTGGAATAGTTATCCTCTCCTTGTTGAAGCGCGCTACGTAGCTTCGCAGAGATTCTCCTCTGCGCTGTTGTATGACATTGAGGTCATCTGTGGTCTTCTCAAATTTACAGGAACTTGCAAAATGCTCCACGAATTTGTCGGCCAATTCTTGGTAGGATTCGATCGATCGATACGGTAGATTGATAAACCAGGTGAGGGCTGGGCCTACAACATTTCACCAAAACCTCTACACATGTCAGCTTCCCACTGGTGTGGAGCCAGGCCTGTGGATATCATCTTGTCTTTGTAATGGATTACGTGGTCGTCTGAGTTAGTGGATCCATCATATAACTTCATATCAGAAGGGCTGCATTTCCTCAGAAGTTCGATAGAAGTAATGGTCTCTAGAAAATGGGTATCCGAGATCATATCTGCTCTACTTTTCCTCCCAGATAATCTGACCTTTGGTAGGCTGGAAAGAACCTCTTCCTTGAACTCTTGCATCTCTCTACTCATAGAGGAAGTGATATGATGCGCCTGGTTGACCGGGAAAGTGTGTTGGTTCCTTTCTTGATTTGGTGGATGGTTGTCTGATGGGGGATTGACGTCTGATTCATTATTGAATGCCTCCGTTAAGTTGGATCGAGGAGTAGGATGCTTCAGGGGGTCTGGAGCTCCTCGTAGTTGAGAAGTAGATGAAATTTGTTCCAATTCCTTTTGGAGGTCGTGTGGGAGTTTTGCATAGCTAATTTTTCCTCCTCCAACATTCATAGCCATTCTTAGAGGATGGCCAATTGAGTGGCCGTAGGATCTTGTGTTGGCTCGTCGCTTGAAGCCATGCGTTGTTATGTTTGTGAGGGTCGTAGATTGAGAGGCGTTTGCTTGCAATAAATCGCTAAGGCCTCACAGTGGGCGCCAAATTGTAGACGCTGATTTTCACCCGAGGTCTACAATCGAGATTTTATAGAGAGAGGGCACTAGAGATCTTGCAAAATAAAAGGTATAGTGAGCATTGAGAGTCTTCCCACCGGTGTGGTGGGTGTCGTAGGCACTCCGACGCTCAAGTCAGTAATGAAAATGAGCTATAAATATGGTAGGAGATGAGCAAGGTTAGAGGCTACCTTGATCCATGTGGGCTGCCGTGAATGCGGAGAATCGGAGGTTCTGAGGGTTACGGTGGGAGTGATGAAGCTTAGAGTTGTAGTACTTAAGTTTCACTGCCTCGATTTATGAATTATACTCCCTTTTATAGGCCTCAAATGGGGAGTTCTAACACATGCATTTAATAATAACGTATGCATTTAATGTGGGCGGCCCCCACTAACACGTTACCTCCTTGTATTGGTAGCTGATTGTTTAGAGCTAATCAATTGCATGATCAGACCTATTCTTTCAGTGGGATAGACGAGTTTCAATTTGGAACTGGGCTTGCCTTGTTATCGGCCCAAACCCAATACTGGTATTGTGAAGTTTGAGCCTTACTCTTATATAATCACGTAAACTGTTGGGGATGTGGGGCAGCCTCAAGTATTGGGCTAAAGGTGGAAAGACGAAGATACCATTGGCCCATATATAGTTCTATGAAGTGGTTTTATAGTCGGTAGACTATCTGATAGTGAATGGTGGCAACTATGGAAGAAAGGGTAAGTTCTGCTCCAAAGATCTGAACTTGAACCTTTATGGCTATAGAATGGTTTGGATCTTTTAGAGACATGTCGAAATTTGGGTAAAAGTTTAAGATCACACTTCCAACATGTAAGGTTGTAAGAACTGTGCCGATCACCGTATTCTGGTACTCTAAATTCCTCATATCTAGCAAAGCTAGTCACCTGTGACAGATAAGCCTCTTCTACCATGTAAAGTGAGAGCAAGACGGACTGCTCCAAAATGAAGGTGGGTATATTCTTCTCGTTTCCAATATGAAATCCAAAGGGATATCAATAGTGACATACTGTTCATTTGTGGTAGTTTTAAAAGAACACTGATCAAGACGAGACGACTGGACATACTCTTTAGTAGTAGGACTTTTAGTAGACACTAGGGTTCTATTACAGTGGGTAACAGAACTCTTATGACGGTAAATATTGTACGGACTCAACAAAGGTAAAGACGACTCATTAATCTGTGCATCTTCTGGGACATGAGAATATTCTACAAGGTTTTCTATTTTTGACGCAATAGTTTTAGAACAAGATCTAGGTAAAGACATAGAAGACGAAAGACGAACTGGTTCTAAGACACTATTATTATTACATAATGATTCAGTTGGTCTAGAAATGATGATAGGGTTCTCCCCTCTACTCACCTCTATTCTATTCATACCTGATTTATTATTAAATGAAATAGAAAAACCATTTTCCATGAGTTTTATTACATAATTCAAATTCCTGCGAAAACTAGGAATATAAAGCACATTATTCAAACACAAATAACTATTATTAAAGTTTAATTTGGAAACTCCCACTGCTCTAGTTGAAACAGCATCCCATGTCCCAACTCTCATGGTAAAGCTACCTTCAGCAAGGTCCTTCCATGAATCAAGTAGCTGCAAAGAACAAAAGAACATGGTTAGTGGCACCAAAATCAACAATCAATATAGATTTATCATCCTCCGCTAAAAGAGACTCAATGACAAGTAAATCGTATTTACATGTATTCTTCTTCTCTTTAAGCTCAGCTAGGTATTTCGGACAATTCCTTTTCCAATGCCATTGTTGTTCACAATGGAAACATTTTCCTTTTGGATTGGCACCTTTAGAGCCTTTGTTGTTTTTCTTCTTCATTGGATTTGCCTTTGCCTTTCAATTGCTTGAAACATGAACAATTGCTTGTCATTGAGTCTATTGCCTCATGTTGTTGTCGGTATGAAGGCTGCCTAAACATGTTCTGTCAACTTATTCATAGAACAATTGCTTTTAATCTGCAAGAAACTCTTCGAAAATGTTTCTATGATCATTGTCACCTAGCTTTGCACATTAATACGTGCACCATGGGTTTTAGCCATATTAATATCAGACATCATCCTTAACACCATGTCTCGGACTAATGTACCTTCCTTCATTCTAGTGGTCAATACAGAGACTATTCCCATGCATATTAAATTCTTTAGCAGACTTAAATATTACATTATACTAGCCAACTCGTATCGAAGTTCCTCAGATCTACCAGCATTATGTTGGACCATGAAGATGGTGTTGCTATTGATCTGATGTCGTAATTTAACATTCAAATGTTACATTCAGATTTTGTTGAGGTCTCAGCCTCTTCCAATGGTTGCACTTATACCATGTATCTCCTTTTGTAGATTTTATTGCTATCATTTTCTTATTAATGGTTTCCCTGTAAATGGCTATGCTTTGTTGTATATCTAAGTCTACTTTTGATTAGAGTAGTTATTTCTTCCTCTTCATTTGTCATTCATGTTCTCTCTTGTAGAACTTCCATTGGAGGAAGAGGAACCAAAATTCTTGCCGGAGTTCTTAGTCTGCGAAAGCTCAGAGTAAATCTCTTACCTTTAAAAACTGGGTGCAGAATGAGTGGTCACTGGCCTACATCCTTTAAAAACTTAAATACCTTGTGAACATAAGACCATTATGATTCTGTATTTTACCGATACATACTCAAATCGGGAATACTTTAATTTAGATTTGTGTCGCAGATGGTTTGTTATTTGTTGTTCCGTTAGTTATTTACTGAAACTTCTCTTTCTTTGCAGATTTAGAAGATTCAGTAACATTTGCCTCAACATTGGATCTACGAGGACCCATCATCATGGACTCGTAATTGGTGAGCTCATTTAGCAGTTCGGTCAACAAAAAAATCAACTTATTCATAGAACAATTGCTTTTAATCTGCAAGAAACTCTTCGGAAGTGTTTCTATGATCATTGTCACATAGCTTTGCACATTAATACGTGCACCATAGGTTTCAGCCATATTAAGATGAGACATCATCCTTAACAAATGGTCTCGGACTGATGTACCTTCCTTCATTCTAGCGGTCAATATAAAGACTATTGCCTCATGTTGTTGCCGGTCTGAAGGCTGCCTAAACATGTTATGTAAAGACTTCATAATCAATGATACTGTCGCCATAGGCTCATGTTATACAGCAATAACCTCAGACATGGATGCTATCAAATAGCTATGGGCTTTCTGATCGGCCTTAATCCAGTTATTACATGCAGCTCTGCCAGTATTTTGTGCTGGCTCAGGAAGACATTCCTCCATTAGGACAAACTTAAAGTTTTCACAAACCAAAATAGTATTCATGTCACTTTTCCATTTAACATAGTTTTCCCCAATTAATTTTTCTTGTTGTTTGAGAATTGAGATAATTACAGATGTCATAGCTGAAAAAATAAATATGTATTCAATCATTCATTCATCACATATTTGAATTGTCGAACATTAAGGCATAAAATTAAACATGATGAATGATCAATATATAATTAATTAGAAACCTAAAAGAATTACTATGCCTCGGTTATCTATCATCCCACAAATAAGTGCAGTCGTAAGGTAGGTCAAGTATTCGCATGATAAATTGAGACATTCTCAATTGATTAATATATCTGAAATAACTCTTATTCCTATATTAATTAACTACTGTTATTTTTATCAATGAAACTTTGATTAACAACATAATCATTCCTTTGTGAGTGTGACTCATTATTTCGAAACCCTTGGACTTAACTAGTGAAATACCGCAGTAGGGTAGGTCAAATCACCAGATACATCTAGAGTCCATATCCTCTCGGAATCCAAACCTGATATTGACCCAAAATGGACACCATCCGTAGGGGGATGAAAGCAAAGCCGTCTCGAGGCGCCTTTTAAATCTCACGTTTCTGGATAACAATGGAGATCGAGTGATACATTGTGGTATACCCCTCTCTCACTCACTATTTTGAAGTGTAAGGTTTCTATCTTACTAGTTTCTAATGTATTAAGATAATGCTCGGCTAAAAACATATCTTTATTGATACTAGTGGAATATTAGTGATCTAACTAATTTTAACTCTTAAAATTTTATTCACTAATTCTGATTAGTCTATCCTAACCATTTACTTAATTAAACTAATTTAATCAAGTTACTATAGTGATCTAATCAATTTAATTATTAAGTTATTAGTCCACTATTAGGTTTTCAAATTTAGAATTCAACGAACGGACCAAATATCATTAAACCATTTAATTGATAAAAGCACATTATTTATTCCAAAGGTACGTGGTATTGTATCCCGAGTGCAGACCATATTACCGTCCATTCGAAATCGGTTATGAAATTTACGTTCGGGTTTCCATCCGATATACCAAGGAAAATAATGTACTCATATGATCCATTTGTATTTAAACTTGAATTCGTAATTTTTTAAACCTTTAAACCAATTAATCTTATTATTTCGTTTACATGCATCTCATATTCTTATTTAACTATTAAAGTTACATAAAATCATATTTTATGACTAGAATGTCATGCATGTTTACATGTTATGGCATGTGAAAATACAATAGTAGGCACCCTAGGCTATATGACCTGTTAATAAACATTTTAAAACATAATCATCCACCTAGGCATAGGCATTGCGACTCCCACTAGTGGGCAGCACGACACCCATAATTCCAGTAACTGAAATTGCATAAGGTCTGTGTCGCGTCGCGACACGAGGAGACCTGCGTCGCAACGCGATGCGAAGCAGTAGCCATCCAGTGGCTCGCAGATGTGCAGCGTTGCGATGTACGAAGGTGCGTGTCGTGACGCAAGCCAGTTCCAGGGGCTGAGAATTTCATAAATCATACACATTACAAATTACGTTAACCGAGCTCTTATTTTTCTATACTAATCTAATTAGTACAATAAATCCATGGCATCCCTTATTCTTCAAATCTTACTCCATGGTGTGTCGTTCAGTTCTTCACTGAATAGGTTCGTAATGAGTCCTTTGCGACATCGGCTCCTCCAAGTTACAAATAGGGTTACAATAAGACTTATTACAAAGGAAATGAACTTACAACACTTGAAAGAATATGACCTTATGGTCTTACATTCCCAATACTAAAAATAAGAGCCGGAAAAATTAATGATCAATGCAATACATTCGTCATATGGATCAAACTAAACGTTCATCACATGAACATTAAAAAATATTCAATCTCATAAATCTAATTGTGCCTACTCATCACAACATGCATACTAATAATTTATATCTCATATAAATTATTAAAACTTAAAAATTTAAAGGAGAAGGGTTAAGAACACTTTTCAACCTTAAGCTCTGATACCAATTATAGGAAACAGCTTTCCTTAATGCAGCAGAAGTTGCTAATATGCGCACCGGCTCCGATATGGACCTCTTAAAATTTTCTTTACCTTCTTTTTTTTTGTAGCTGAATTCCTCCAACTCTTGGAGAATGGATTTTACTCATTTGATGTAGATGTGTTTCCTTTGATGTCCAAAGCTTGGATCAACCGCCCGATCTTCCGAACTATGTCTCGAAACCAACAAATCGAAGTGTGGGCTTCACTCACAAAGATCAAATCTAAACTTTTTAGAGAAGTATAAAATCAAACTCTAAACTATTTAGAGAAAGAAGTTGTCACAAATTATGTTTGGATTTTTAGAAAGATATTGAATGAAGAAGATCAATATCTATTTCACTCTAATTTCTTTTACTTATTAACACTTGAGAAAATAAATTTTTTGTCTCAACAATTGAAGAAAAATTTTGGATTTTGTATTTCTTTCTACATCTCTCAAACTTGTGTGAAAGCTTGAATTCTCTTAAAAATGATCACTCAACTATTGAGTGGAGATGGTAGAGATAATATTCTCTTCCAAATGCCAACCACCTTTGTCATTAAGCATCTAATGCTTTCTTGCAATGGCAAACACATAAATGTGAAGACCATACCAAAACATAAGATGTCTTTTGCTAATGACAAAATCATTAGGTGTATACATGCCACCTAATAGACATAATAAGTTGGAGAGCATGGTGAGCCATATGGCTATGTCTCCAAGGTGAATAAAAAATCATTATCTTAATATTGATTTAATTACCTTAATTATAATGTAATAATTATCTCATAATTATTACTAACTTGATTATCTTATAATCATAATTTGATTATCTCATAATCAAAGAATTCTAGAAAACATTAAGTTAAACTAATTTAACATAGTTTTCATTTGTGACAAAATATATTATTATTCTTATTAATAATATATAAATATAATGTGAGCATATTATTTGACAATCTAATTATATTAGGTTTGCTACAGTTAATCGAGCTAGCATGGGGACCAAATGGACCTATGGTTCCGAGCTCCAATAATCCTGAAATATTAATTAAACTCTTTTAATCAAATATTATGAATTATCAACTTCACGTTATTCTACTAAAAACTCGAAGTTGAACTCTCGTTACCATAGACGAAAAATAAAAACCGAACAACTTCGGTGTCCATCGATCTAGTCATTACATATGGATATAGCCATTCACGAATTTTTCATAAGTAGAGCCGGGTCATAAGTCCGTTATATCCCTCTACATATTTTATCTCTTAAGCACCATTGATTCTATAATGAACAATTAATTCATAACAATTATGAATATAAAACTTTCTATTCGTAATAGAGGAGTTGAGCGCTCAAATTGTTCAAGTCCCAAATCAACTCTTAAAAGAGATATTCTTCTACTTCTCGTAAGAATGAGTGAATTCCATATCTATGTAAAATTCTCCTAGCTACACACCAAACCATATCCTCAAAATACGTAGTTATTGGCCGGGAATGCAACACCGACCTCACCATAGTAAATCAAAGGACATAGCCTACCATGCATGAGTTCATAGTACACTCAGGATTAAGATTGAATCCATATATGTCATTCTAGTAGATAAAATGAATTTCTTCGGTTAACGGATATTAAAAGAAATTCATATTTAGCTGAGTCTAGTCCTATATGATCTCATCATACAAGGTGCCTCAATTCCCATGTCACCATATGAACGAACCCAGATCAAGGTCGTCATATAAATATAGAATGGACCGCAGCTATAGATAAACCACAAACAAAGTACCATATTTGTTTGCTCTCTATAGACTATTTAGATTACTAACTTCATAATTAAATCCTCTTGTGCATCAAACATACACTAAGTCTGAAATATAATAGTAATCAAGATGAACAAGGTAATTGGACAATATGCGATTTAAATCAAACAACTTTGATAAAAATGAATAATGTATTTATTATTACAATAATCAATTCCATTTACAATACATGAAGCTCTAGGGCATATATCCCAACAAGGGATGCCTTGAGATTCTTTGTACTAATTAGATTAGTATAGGAAAAATAAGAGCCCGATCAATGTAAAATATTTTTTATGTTGTATGTTTAAATTTGAAATGTTTGAATAACATGTCATATAGATTATGGTACTTTTGCATTTTCACATGCCATAACATGTTTTAGATGCATATATATTCTATACATGAAATATGATTTATGTGATTTAAAGTGGTTAAATTAGAATATGGTATGCATTGAAAATGATTAATTGGATTAATTAGTTTAAAAATTTTAAAATTTGAAATTATAATATAATGGGCTTATTAAGTGCATGATAAATTCCATTGGTATATAGGATGGAAACCCGGACATAAATTCCATAGCCGATTCCGAATGGATGGTAATGTGATCTGCACTGGGGATACAATTCCACGTACCTTTGGATTTTATAACGCACTTAGATCAATTAAATAGTTTAATTAAAATCTTGACCATTTTAGGATTCCAAAAATTTTAAACTAATTAGTGTTCTAGTATTTGAAGAGTTAAAATATAATAGGTTACTAATACTACACCATTTAAATTAGTTTAATTGAGTATATTAATTAGTAGAGACTAATGATATTAGTGATATAATTTTAAGAGTTAAAATTGGTTAGGTCACTATAATATACTAGTGTTAGTAAAAATTTATGATTTAGCCGCCATAAATTTATCCACACTAGTTAGTTAAAATATTAAATTTTTTAAAAATTAGAGACCTTAAATTTAAAATAGTGAGTGGGAGAGGGATATACGACGGTATCCGTTGTTAGTCCGAAAACGTAAGAGTCAAAAGGCACCTCGAGACGGCTTTGCTTTCGCCCCCTACGGATGGTGTCCATTTTGGGTCAATATCAAGTTTGGATTCCGAGAGGATTGGGATTCTAGATGTATCTAGTGAACTGACCTACCATACGACGTCACTTCACTAGTTAAGTCCAGGGGTCCCGAAACGACGGGTCACACAAAGGAATGATTAAATATTAATCAAAATTCTTTGATCGAATCAAACGTTAGTAGGTTTCTAATTCGTTATCCATGGTCCATGCAACATGTTTAATTTTATGCTGACCGGCGTAATCACACGCGTAAAATGCAAGCGCACGTATCGTTCAAGTAGTATAAAAATATCGATCCCACGAGGACTTAATTTCTACTGTTGTTATTAATTATTGATATTATTTATTTACAAGTATCTAATTAAGGGAGAAGAGATTGATCACTTGATTGGTTGGTTGATGTGGATTTTCTGATTAAATAAATAAAATAACAAAAGAAAATACTAAGGAAAATAAACAAAAGACAAAATATCTAGGGTTGCAATTCCACACAATATTATTCTAATGATTAATTGATTCTCTTAAATATGTGTAATAAATCAGTTTGCTAACCTGGAACACGAAGATATGCATAAGCCTCTGTCGATGGTCAAATGCAAACACCCAAATAACCCAATTAATCATATTCCTATGTTAACCAAGTTACCTGAATTCATTAAGTATAAGTTCCAATTGTGGCTACCCCCGCCCAACAGTTATATGTCTATCCTGTAAGGAAATCTATTAAAGGGTTATCTATCCTCAAGGAAGATCGTGGGCTATTGAATCTAAGGCTAAAACCTAAAATCCATTTTCCAAGTTCATTTTAAGTTTACCACATCAATCTTATTGGTGATCAGGCAACAAGAAGCATTAAGCTTAAGATTCAATAAACAAACTAAGATTTTACCCATAATATAATTAAATCGATTATTAAGTATGTTAATATTGTGTTTCATCACTTCCCTAGAATAAAACTAAA
Organism: Zanthoxylum bungeanum; assembly: GCA_019454045.1. Taxonomy (NCBI): domain Eukaryota; kingdom Viridiplantae; phylum Streptophyta; class Magnoliopsida; order Sapindales; family Rutaceae; genus Zanthoxylum; species Zanthoxylum bungeanum. Next base: position 10,300 of record SKCR01020302.1, on the reverse strand, counting down.
ATAATGGGGTTAGGGGATCCACTTTTAGAAATCTCACTTTATTATAATAGGGAAATTGTCAGTGCTACCCAATTAAGTTGAACCAGCCATAAAGGTGGTGTTATTATTTATCCATAAACCAGCCATATAGGCGGTAATCATCTGTCACCTAAAGACCGAACTATAAACGGTGTCACATTATGTTACATAATTAAAACCAGCCATATCAACTTTTAATCCATATTATTAAATTACAATTTCCATATTATAAATTAAGTGAGATTAATCTACCTTTACTATTTCTAATTTAGAAATCTCCCTTATTATAATATATAAATTTACGTGATAATTACGAACCGACCATATAGGCGGTATCCTGATTAAGTCAAATTTAATTAATTCTAACCTACCATATAGGCGGTATCCTATCAAGTCAGGTTAAAATCAATTTAATTAAGTCTAACCGACCAATAAGGCGGTATCCAATTAAGTTAGGTTTTTAGATAATTTAAATATTATAATTGAGAGAGATTAATCTAAATTATAAAAGTAAAAAACTTCACCCTTCCCCAACAGTAAATTAACTACTAAACATAAAAGAAATAAAAAATAAATAAATAAAATAAATTACTGAAAGTAAAAGTGCATAATTAAAAGTGCTAAAAGTAAAAGTGAATAATTAAAAGTGCTGAAAGTAAATAAATAAATAAAAATGCTTAATTTAAATTACAAGAACTTAAACAAACAAGATAAAATCTTTAGTCCCTTATTAGGAACTCTAGAATGTATGATTTGAATTCTGAAATTGAGCTGAATTTATAGGCGTCATTGGGCTTCACGTGTCGCGACGGGCACAACCTTGCGCGTCGATGAGGGCCCAGAGTGGCTGAAGTCAAACAGGGACTCAAGCCTATTATGCGGAGAAGTTTTCCCAAGAAATAACTTGCTATTGATGAAGCGAGTAGGTACCCTGACCTGGCCTACTTGGAAGTTTAAACTTTTAGAAGACTGTTGTGACATGAGTAAGTCACCTGCTCTCTTTGGGCAGAGACTCTACCAGACGGAACAGTATTGGAGTGGTTGAACCGTAGGGTGTCACGTCAACAAAGCGTGTAGCAGTCAAGTTTGGAATGAAGGGTTTCTGCTGACAGGGGTAGTTGAGTCAGATGTTAGAGCGACTGTTTATTAAGTGGCTGGGGAAAAGAAGCATGGGGCGATGATGACAGTGTGACATGAACTGACGTCATGAGTTGGTGTAATAGTAGATTTGGAAGCCTATATAAGGGAGTTGAAGACACAAATTTAAGGGTGAACAATTTTCGCATTTCACTACTTGTAAAAAAATAAGAGCCTTCAAACTAGGGATAGAGAGAGAAAGTTGGTCGGTACCCGACCCCTTGAGAGATTTGTAAACGTGATCGGTCTTGACCACAAACGAATAATATAAACACTCATTTCTTCTACGGACGTAGGTTGGAGCCACTCTCTACTGAACCACGTAATTCTTTGTGATTCTCTTATTTGTTTGCCAAATTTATTTTGGGTTTCATACTAACTAAATAAATTCACTCATTGGAGACAATTCTATGAATTTAGATCAGATTGTGCATGTTCTTCTTGCACTTTTCCTTTTAGGTTTCTGTTTTACAATTAATTTGAAATTATTGTGAACTTCAAAATTGTAGATATTTGAGTCTTCTTTAATCTGGAACTTGAATCACCTCAATCCGATATCGGAATAAAAAGTTATGGCCAAAATACGACAATTGTGCAAAGTTAGAATTTTTGAAATTGTACTTCGTTAGAATGTCATTTCAAGTTTCCAATCTCAAAAATCAAAATGTCAAGTCCAGTTTTTACCCTTATTTGTTCCACATTTCGTCTTGATTGATTCTATTGAGTCCCGATTTTATTTTATCTGCAAAATAAACTAAAACACATCAAAACATTCATAAAACTCGAGAAACTATACAAAATATTAAGTAAAAGGGGCGGTAAATATTGATATATTTTCCGCTCATCAGGCTGAAAAATTAAATAACACATAATAAGATTAAGTTTAATCTTTATAAATTTTCCAAAAATGACTCATAATTTAATAAAAATTATGCAAATTACAAGTTATTACTTACCATTTTTATTTTTTAGGCTCTATTTGATATTGTGATTAAAAAAGTGTGCTGAATAAATTGTGGTTCATAAATAATGATATGTAAAAGTGCGTTAGCTAAACACTAATGATATATTCACTAACTAGCAATCAGAATGAGTTAGAATCAATCGTATTTCTATTAATGAATTTATTTAATTATTTTTGTCTTGTAATTGAAATGAGTGTTAAAAAATTACAAAAATGTCCTTAATTAAAAGTGCCTTTATTATTACTTAATTATATTACTAGCACATGGCTCGCACTTTGTGCGGGTTAAACATATTTTTAACTATAATTCCATATCATAAAAGAAACATAATGTTATTTTAAGTAGTAATCTTATAAATAATTCGGATCTTATCGATTTTATAATCTAAATGAGACAATTTGATTTATTTACATTTAATATATATATATATATATATATATATATATATATATATATATATATAGTTCGTTTGCCTCGCAATTGTAAAATAATAATTCTTATTCACATTATAGTTTCTCTATTCTCTTTATCTCTCATTTGAAATTATATCCCCGGCTATAAATAAATAACTTTTAAAATGTTTGATCTTCTTTCGGATGAATTCCAATAAAATTTAATGTAATATACTCAATTTAAGCTAAATTTTCTTATCTAACGGTAAATCTTGATCAATTCAAATTCATTTTGCAATAACTAATAGTCAGAGTTTACATGATAAAGTATAACAAATAATAAAAAGTTCATAAAAAACTTATAAAAATAATTTAAAATTCATATTAACTTTGTAAAAACTAATAGTCAGAGTCTACATCATGAAGCACAACAAATAATAAAAAGATCATGAAAAAACTTATAAAAATAATTTAAAGTAAAATAACAAACAACAATCAACAATAGACCAGAAACCAAAAAATAGTTAGGTTTTGTGAACGAATACTATTTAGTTTTCTTATTTTAATAAGAAATTATGTTTTATATTATAATAATTCTCTTATTTTAATAATTTACTATTTTAATTTTATAATTTAATAATAAATATGAGATTTTATTTTAATATTGTAATAGATTTCTTAATTTAATAATTTATTATTTTAATTTTAGAATTTAATAATAAAAATTTAATTATAAACTAGGTGCCACATAAGTTTTTTTTTAATTTTAATGGGAGATTATAAAATATTTTCTTATTATAATAGTTTATCATTTTTTAATTTTATAATTTAAAAATACTAAATTACAATATTTATTAATTAAATTAATAGGTTTCTTATTTTAAGAGGAGATTATGTTTTTATATTATAATATGTTTCTTATTTTAACTTTTATAATTTAATAATAAAAAATTATTTTTAAAGATATTTTAGTTTTATAATTTAATATAAATATGAGATTCTATTTTTATATTATAATAGGTTTCTTATTCTAATAATTTATTATTTTAATTTTATAAATTATTAAAAAAATAATTATAGAGAGTATGTGCCACATATATTATTTTATTTTAGTGAGAGATTATAATATGTTTTCATATTGTAATAGGTTTCTTATTTTAATAGTTTATCATTTTAATTTTAAAATAATAAATTATAATATTAACTAATTAAAGTAATAGGTTTCTTATTTTATTAAAAAATTATATTTTTATATTGTAATAGGTTTCTTATTTTAATAATTTATTATTTTAATTTTATAATTTATTTAAAAATAATAATTGTAGAGATTAGATACTACATGTCACGTTGAGAAAATTTTAAAATGTTTAACTTATATATACACACATATTTATATTTATATATCCTAATTATCTGTGATATTATTCAAAGAGTTATGAGATAGTAGTATAATATGTTTTCTTGTTATAGTAAGGTTCTCATTTTTAGATTTATTAAATTAATTTTATAATTTAGTAGTATTTCTTATTTTAATATGATAGGATAATATATTTTCTTATTATAATATAATTCTTATAAACTTATAATATACATTTTTAGTGTAATAGGTTTTTTTTTTATTTAATAGATTCATTAATTTGATTTTATTATTTAATAATATTTCTTATTTTAATAGGATAATATAATATGTTTTATTGTTATATAAAGTTCTTATTTTTAGATAGAGCTGACATTTAAAGTTATCTCACTTTTTATAGGTGACCAAACAGAAAGTTGCTAATAAAATACCCCAATCAAAAACCCAATTTTCACTTCTCTATCTCCTTAGTTAGGGATGGAAATGGATCGGGTCGGGCCGGATTTTGGTTAAGCCCAGTTCCTTAAAATATATTAAAATCCTAATCTTCAAAAGCCATGTCCGTTAATGAGAGGGTCGGGCCAGGGCCTAGTCCAGCCCTAAATTTTTTTTAAAAATTATGAATTAAATAACTATATTTTTTAAAAAAATAAATTGATATGACCTCACTATAAAATAAATTTTTCACAAGTTTACATCATATAAATTACATTATAAGTTCTAATTATTAAAAAAAATACTAAGAAATTAATAATTAATACTAATACAACTTAAACAAGCTTAAAAATAATATTAAACCATAAAACACTATATTAGTACATTAAACAATAGTAATAATAAATAATTTTAAATTGCAAACATATAATTTTACAAACATATATAATTTTTTAAATTATATATAATAAATGGCTGAACCGAAATTTTAATTTTAAAATTTCTTATCCGGACATTTAACTAAAGGGTATTATTATTTAAGGCCCTAGTCCCGACCTATAAAAAAAGGGCCGGACTAAAACCCCGGATCCAGACCTAATGGCCAATCTCATCTTTAGTTTACAAATTGATAGAGCTACACTTTAATTTATCTATATCGATTTTTCCAATGACAAAAAACCCATAATCTAAAACTTTAAACGTTATAACTTATAAGTGTACCTAAAAGTCAATTATAATCTCACAAATTAAATATTTAAATAAACTTGCTAAATCTTATTTCATCTTTACTAATAGCTTGATGAGAATTCAATTCGCTTTCTATGTGAGTGAATTTGAACTAAAAACATTTTATTTTAATTTAAAAATTTTGTCTCGAGATTTTATCTATTTATAAGTTTATATTACTAATTTTAAATGGGTTGTTTAACTTTTTTATTGTCAGGCAGTCAGCCTTGAAAAAAAAAGAGTGAAGGACAAATCAATCATTTCTTTGAAATTTGATACTAATATTTTAATTGTCATTAGGCTAGTAATTGGGTGATTTTATGCCTTCAAGATAATTTTGAAGGTGTGAGCAATGTTGCTGAAACCGGATTGGATTAGGAATCGGTCATGTGTTCAATTCAAATAACACCTGAAAATCGGCTAGATAAAAAATCGTTGAAAATATGTCAAAATCGATAAACCGGTAAAACCTGATTTTTATGCTTTTTGTTTTTACTTCTAAACAGAACGACGTCATTTTATATGGGGGAAATTAAAAAGGGCGTGAAGGCCTAATTTTGTCTTTGCGGCTATCGTTCCTTGACTTCCCTCTCCTCTTTTCATGGAGGCTGCTGGTGCTTGTAATGACAACAGCATGTGCAGGCAAGATTCTTGGGACATTTGCTGTGGCTATGATGTTTATGATACCGGCAAGAGGGTCCATAACGCTTGGCGTGCTGATGAATACAAAAGGATTGGTAAAGCTCATTGTTTGTTTTGATATTAAAATTTGTTAGAATTAATCATTATAATTTTTTATATGTATTGTGTAATTTTTATATTTTTTATAAATATTTTTTTATAATTTTTAATTAATTACTATTTTTTATGATGTCGGTCGATTCTATTAGTTTTTTCGAAACGACTCAATTCGTCAAATTAGTGGTTCATTGAACTTTTTCGATCACCGATCCGATTATCAAAATATTGGGTGTGCCGTGAAAGATAATTTGAGTGAATGAGTTTGAGTATCGATGACCATGGGTGCGAGTTAAAAAATATAAAAAAAATATATATTATAATTGAAAAAAGTTCAATTAAAGTCGAAGAAGTCGAAGCAATACCAAAAAGTTCAATTTGCAAGGCGAAGATCAGTTTATTAGCAAAGACCGCCCCTTGCCGTTTTGGAAGGTTTGGTAGACGTTAGTTGGCTTAAGGATATTATTGTAATTCTATGCGACTATAAACGCTTAGCAAGCTTTTGATGAATTTTAGTCAGTGTGCTGTCATTTCAATGCCTCTGCAGTCTGCCCCTGATATTTTCTTCCATTTGAACTAAAATCTCCTTATTACTGAAGAAAATAATCAAATAATTAAAACAACAACGGTTCTAGGATTTTGTGTTACAAATAAAAGCAATGTCTCTCAAATGGGTTGTGTCGAATACGCAGCGGCCACAAAGGCCATCGTGGTGCTGCCAGCACTTCCGGGCCTCGACAGCTTCTGTCACGGACTCGCCGAAATGCGCTGATGCCTGATGGTTGCATCGAGCAGTTGAATCAAAGGATTATTCTAAACTGGTTAATTTTCATTGTAAAATATCTCAATTTCTATTTTTTGACTTTTATTATTTTTATTTGATAAAAATTACCTATGGGTCTATCTTAATTTATTACATGCTTTGGTGGATTATCGTTTATGTATATTGTTGATGATGATTTTTCATCCCGAGAAAGTTCAAATACCGATGAGAGGTAAAAAGAGATTTTGCATTTGGCCAGAGGAAAACAACGAGGGCCCAGAGTGACTGAAGTCAAACGGGTGACTCGAACCTATTATGCGGAAGAGTTTTCCAAAGTAAGAACCTGCTATTGATGAAGCGAGTAGGTACCATGACCCGACCTGAAGAAAAAATGTCAGTTTTGATAGCAATTGAATGTTTGTGGAAGTCGACCTGAAGTGGTACACGTTTACCGACCCGACTTGATTGAAGAATGGATGGCTTGACCGAACACTGTTTACCTCAATATGCCAGCACAAAGAACGGAGTTGAGATCACAATATTTTATACTTGCTTATGATGTATGCCCTACTTAGAAGTTTGCACTTCTGGAAGGCTGATGTGACATGAGTAAGTTAACGGCTCTCCTTGGGCAGAGACTCCGCCAGACTGAGCAGTATTAGAGTGGTTGAACCGTAAGGGGTCACGTCAATAGAGCGTGTAGTAGTGGCCAAAAAATTGGAATGATAGGTTTTTGCTGACATGAGTAGTTGAGTGAGATGCCAGATAAAGAACATGACGCGATGATGACATAGTGACATGAGCTGGTTGGAGAACAAGAGCATGACGATGTTGGGGTTTTGGTCAATGGGCGCAGCGGAAGCGCTGTTCGGGCGAAATTATAATTTTAAAACTTTTTAAATTACCGAATGAATTATTCAATATCCAATATGAATAATTCATTCATATTTCACATAAATATATTTATTCGATATCAAATAACGATATAAATAACTAAGAAATGTCGCGAAACTTTTACGAAAATATTTTTCCGCAAGATAGCATAAAACGTGTTTTTGACCGAACCGACCACCTAATACACAGGAGGGCTACCCAGGCCAGCCCCAACAGTATTAGGGTAGTTCATGGGCTGCCCGAACAGTGACCAATTCACTGTTTGGGCAGCCATCACCCGGTTGGCTCAAAAGTCACCCGGTAACGCCGTTTTTCGCCGTTTTCGCTTATTTCAACTCCGAAACAATTTCCGAAAATTATTCCAACACCCAAAACACATCCAATACATTCAAGTGGCATCATTTTCATCACAATCAACCCAGTTTGTCCAGATTTGATTTTGCAACAAAAATAATCAATTTTTCATGCTTTAATCCAACTTTTTCAACATTAATCATATTAATCAAAACACCAATTCAAGTCACCATCAATGAAGCACCCAAGAACAATTCTAGGCATTACAAGAGTGATCATAACACTCTAGAATGGCAAATTATCATCAAATGATAAAATTGAATCAATATTACAATAATATTATCCAAAACAACTTCACACATGCACAAAACCTTCCAATTCACCCTCCAAACCAAAAAGCTCCAAATTTATAGAAAAGAAGAAATCTTAGGATCTCACTAGATCATCAAGAAACAAGAAACATAATTTCTAAGCTTAGGGATTTGTAGAATTACCTTTAATCCTCTAATTCCTTAGCCTTTTTTTTTTCTTGATTTTCTTCATTCTCCATCTTGAATCATCAAAAATAATTTGAGAGCTTTTTTAGGATGAACTTTCGGCCATGGTGTTCATTAGAGAATAAAAGAAAATTTTTCAACTTTAAAACAAGCCATGACCGACTCTAAGGGGAAATATGGTCATTTTTGTATTTAAAACAATTAAATATAATTAAACTTTATGTTAACAAATCAAATTTAACATAAATCAAATTTGCACACCTAAAGTTTAATTAAAACATGCCACATGTATCAATAATAATTAAACATATTGCATAACATTTATGTAATATTGATATTATTTAACTATTCAAATATTTAACATTTAAATATCTAAATAATTAATTAATATAATTATTATTATATATGTATTTTTATTTACATTAAATAACAAATACATATATTAATGGCATGTATCAAAATCTCATTTGACAATTAATTAATGTGCATCTAATCAAATTATGTATCAAATACAAATACACAATAATTACGATTGACCAAAAATGCCATTATACATGTGTTTTCTTTTAACGTTTAAACGATTCGAATTAACTTATTTAATCCGATGAAGTATTATAAATAATTTGTATTATTCATAACGCGTTGCCCAAGTGCTCAATGAGTACACTTCATATTGTGGGACTCTCTAAGTTTAGGTTTATCCGTCACGAAATCCAATTTAGTGTCCATAATTCACCCACTCATGAATTATGACGACCACAGATAATCTCGCTAAACTATGCAAGTCGAGGTCATTGCATACGTATAATCCCCCCGTCACAGGCTATCCATATTATACCTGGGATATAGATAAGAACGTCAAATCCGTATGGTATAATATAGTCGACTTTTCAAATTTGCGATCTCTAAATAACACTCGGAACTTGTTTCCGAAGTTATACCACGGCCATGGATTTACTAGATTGTAAACACGTGTATGATACCTATGCCATGTACAAAGGACTGACGGATTCTATCTTGATACGCACAGGATATCATGAGCATCTGTCCACACCCAACGAATAGGCAGAGGTTTGATCTAAATAGATCGGTGACGTGACTGCCATCAAAGTGTGGAGGATAACTCATATATCCACAGTGGTATCTCAAGTCAAATGACCACTATGCTCGCTCAACTCGAGAAGATTCCTATTGACGTTGGTGTACCATATATTAGGAAATCCTTAGTGAGTCATTCAGTGTTTATCAAATAAACACCTACATGTCTATACGAGTCTCCCGAGACTCATGGTTTATTGGGATAAACCATCGGACCAAGTCACGATATACGACATGTATTGGTCTCAGTGGATTTTGCTATCCGACCCGTGTTAGTAAAACTTGACCAGAAACTATATTTAAGGAAATATACAACTTATAGCGACGCTTCCCAATGTCAATTACAAACTACGTTGTAACTGCGCACTACGTTGTAAATCATAGGGTCTTTGTCTAATATACACGTATCACTAAATCGGATTTAGTTTCAATCTAATCATAATTAGATATCTAATCGTAATTAGATCGAATATGTGTATAAAAGACAAGAGGTGTTACCATTAAATAAGTAATATTATGGAAAAAGAAACTATTCGTATTTATGAATCGGACATAAATACGATCCGGATTGGCACTCTGAGCACCAACCCTAACAATTTCTCCCACTTGCTCTAGTGCCAATCCACAGTATCATATACACATCTCAATGTGTATCACATACTTATGGCCCTCAAGAGCTCACATAGCACTCAAGAGGTAGGCAACAACAAGTAAGCCCGCTATTACAAATTAAGTCTGTCCAACAAACCCAATTGTTTTCCTTAGGCAACATCATTCATATTTTGTAGAACCCAAGTTCTACATCAATATAACTCAGATGCGATATCAATATTATGCTATAGTTATTGAGTTTTCTATGTATTTAGGGATCAAATCCAAATACTATGCAGACAACCGGAAGCACAACACTAATATCAAAACTTCTAATCTATAAGGTCACTATGCAACTTCATAAGTCAATACTTCATAAGTGGCAATGAATTCCA